>JAMLFY010000012.1:11867517-12168166 GCA_030441495.1 Dalbergia oliveri | reverse complement strand
TGCCAATATGTTGAAAGCTTCCTTTGGCATTAGGGACAATGGCTCCTTGTAGCTTATGCTGTGCTTCCAAACATTTATCTTTAGTTGCAAATAAAAATTGGTGCAAGACATTATTCTATGACTCTTTCTGGAGTAAAAAATTATTGTACTAAACTCCTGTAGTTAGAATGTTGGTGTGGCTTGATTTAGATGTGTTGATTCTGATGACTCACAATTTCTTAATGCATTTTTGCTTTGTACATGTGTAGTGAACCTTTGCTTCATAAGAAACATTATATATGCATTAATTGATTGAGATTCATGTCATAATTTTTAATTTTTAAATTTGTATGTTTGTGTATAGATATATAATTTCTTAAATTTTTACTTTTTTTAGGGATTACTTCATTAGTGACCGATATATCAAGTCACAAATTAGTGACCGATTTATCGGTCGCTAATAGCCGGCCAAACCTTTGTTCAAAATTTGTTGTATGGATGGTAAAATCGGTCACAAAATTTAATGTCCTATTTATCGGTCGCTAATATACACTAAACCACCAACTAGAATTGGTTGTGAGTACAGGAACAATCACTAAATCAGTTATAAAATCCGTGATCTTATTTATCGGTGACTAATATTTTAGCAACCATGGTTCTAGGTAACTTCTATTTTTTGGTCGCTAAAAATTCCTTGAGCGTAGCTGAGTTCACTTTCATGAAATTTAGTGACCGAAAATTGGTCACTAATCGTGATTTTTTTGTAGTGAAAGAAACCCTAGGGACAACAACCTTAAAAATATTTGGACCAAAGCTAAAAAAACAAACAAAAATCCAGGTGCTAAAACTAAAATTCGCTTAATTTTTAAGGAAAAAAGTATTTAACTAAAAAACAAATTATGGCGGCTAAAAAGGCAAGGTCACCTTGTGCCATCAGAAATATTATTTGTTAATTGCTTTTAATATTTCCTTATAAAAATTGCATGACTTGTAATATGATTTTTTTTTGGTTGCTTAACGTGTAATATGATTAATAATAAGTACACACACACACATATATATATATATATATATATATATATATATAAATTTGTGTATCGTTGTGTTGAAAACACCATATCGACACCCATAGTTAAAAAAAAGTGAGACAAAATAGAAAAATATGTAATTTTATTTACAATTTCTAAAATATTAGATCGAGCACTTACTATTAGGCAAAAATTGTAGCTATTAATAAGAGAGCAACTTTATTTCTTTAAGCTTTTTCAAAACCTGTATCAAGCATACGTTGTTGCATTTATTATAGATGTTCATAGCTTTATTAAGTCCATCAAATTTTAAGGACGTTCTTACCATAAATAAAGCCAACAATCACTCTTCAGTATACATATGTTTAACTCATAACTCTTCCCTTCTATATCACTTGTTAAATCAAACTTTCACCATTACAAAAGTTATAACTATTAGCAAAGGCACCTAACTTTACTTTTTAAAAGTTTCTAAGAATCGGAAGAAGCATAAGGGGTTGTACCTACTACAAACATTATGGACTAAGATGTTAAGTCTATTGAACACTACAAATGACACTAGTATAATAAAGCCAACAAAAACCCCTATAAACTTAGTATAAATACTCTGACTAAATTCAAGTGTATAAATGACTCACAAGTCAACTAGGATGCTTGCTGAGTGAGTCACTCGACCTCCCTGCTTTAGTAAAGTGCATTTTTCAACAGACAAAGTGCATTGAAGCAGAGGTTCCTCCTGCGCATGGAACCTTTTGTAATCTCAACCCTGCTGCCCTTACCTCCTAAACCGCCAGATGATGGGGCTGTGCAGCCTAAAATATCCTTTCGTGACAAAGTCTTAGGCCAGACTCCTGTCAAGCTCCTCTGAAGAGGGACTGGTTTGTGAAAAATTTATTCAAAGTAGAGTATGAAAATGGAGACCCGATGCTTCCTATGATCCACATTGATGATAAAGTCTTTGAAGAACTCTGTGTACCATGGCAAGAGGCCTTGGTCATCAAACTACTAGGAAATCTATTGGTTATAAAGTTATAAAGGAGAAAGTCACAAGACTTTGGAAGCTGCAGGCTGGGTTTGATATGAAAACATGGGTCACGGCTTCTTCATGGTCAAGTTCAATGCAGTGGAAGATATATGCAAGGTTATGCAAGATGGACCATGGATGGGTTTTGATCACTGTCTTGTAGTCAGCACTTGGAGTCCGGGATTTCATTATTGAAACAACAAAGATAGAAAGAACCATGGTCTCAATTCGTTTCCCAAGTTTCAATATGGCTTTCTTTGGGATGAGAATACAATGCTTGCCATGGCTTCAGTGGTAGGGAAACCTATCAGGGTGGACATGACAACAATTCGGGTGGATAGGAGCAGATTTGGAATAGTTTGTGTAGAAATTGATCTCACCAAACGCGTGGTTGCCGAGTTTGGTTGAGAGGACACTAGTACTATGTCCAATATGAAGGTTTACATCTGATATGCTCCCATTGTGGTCACTATGGCCATCTAGGAAGGAGTTGCCTAGAATCCCCACCCGGTGATGGAGCCAGAGCAACCTCAGCCGCATAACGTTCCTGTGGCCGAAGGCGTTACGAGGGAGAAGAGTCAAGAGGTGACACTCATGTATGTGGCCCCACTACCGTTTATCAAAGGACAAAAATTCGGAACAGTCAAGCCATTTGAATAATAATCATGGAATTGGCTGATTGTGCAAAGAAGGAAAAGAAACTGAATCCAATGTTTAAAAGGAAGGCAAAATCAAAGGGAGATGTAGGTCCTCACCAAATTAATAGTAGTTTTCATGCTGGGCATCAAAAGTCCAAGAACCGATTGGATACAATAACGAGACTTCAATCCAAAATCTACTATTATAGGCTAGACAAAGAGGCCCAGAAAGGAAAACTTTGGTCCTATTCTTACTTAAGTCATTCTTTTGGGTGGGAACAGGGTCCAGAAAATTACTCTAGATGCTAACAGCCAACCGCGTGTCCAGACAACTGGTAAAGTGTCTCAGAATAAGGTTGTTGTGTTATCCTCACTTGCCAAGGCATCTCATTCGGGAAGCTAGGAGGATGAAGTGGAAGTTGGCGAAAACACAAGGCTCACATACTGTTTTTATAGAGGATGTTGGGACTGGAGTTGATGCCATCACTATGGATACTGGCTAGGGGGCTTAAGTATCTATTTCCCACTCATCGCCTTGATTATTATTTAATGATTGAATTCAAAGACTGTGTTATAATCTTTTGGAATGTTAGAGGTGCTGAAATATCAAAGGTAAACGCCATGTTAAAGAATTAATTCGTAAGTTTCATCCTTCCTTCTTCATTGTTCTTGAAAACTCATACTACTTTTGGAGTAGTGGAGCGCTTCTGGAGGGGTTGGGGTTTCAACCTGTAAGAGTCATTGATGCTAGAGGTCACTCGAGGGGTATTTGGGCATTGGTAGCTCATGGCTTTCAGTCGGCCCAAATCCTCAGATTTGACTAGTGTCTCACCTTTGAAGTATCCTATGGTCAACGGACTTGGGTGTGCTTGACCATTTATGCAAGTCTGAGTGTTATTGCCAGACAGGAGCTTTGGAATTATCTGTGGCAGCTTAGGAACAGGATTAATAAGCCTTTGTTGCTTTTGGGGGACTTTAATGAAATCTTGTGGCCATCTGAAAATTGTGGAGGCATTTTCCACCAGTCGAGAGCTGCTTCTTTTGCTGCCATGATTGATGATTGCTCTCTCATTGACCTTGGGACATCTGGAGCAAATTTACTTGGTACAGGTCTAATCAATGGGCGACTAAAATTGCTAAGAGGCTGGATAGAGCACTTGGGGATGTCTCCTGGTGGCATTCTTTTCCGAAGGCTGTGGTTACTAACCTCCTCATTTTCACTCAGATCATTCCCCACTTATGTTACGTTGTACTGTGCTTCCGCATGATGGGAATCAAAGACCTTTCCAGTTTCAGGCTGTGTGGTCTTCTCATCCCGATTATTCTTTGGTTGTCTGTCAATCTTGGGCTAAAGGAGATCATAATGTTGTTCGTTGTCTGCATGAGGTTTCGGAGATTCAAACATTTTTAGTAAGGAAGTTTTTGGTAATATCTTTAGGAAGAAAAAGAGTTAGAGGGCCGTATTGCTGGGGTTCAGAGAACATTAGACCACTGGATTCAGTTTCACTTGATTTTTTAGAGAGGAATCTGCGAGAATATGATGCAGTCCTTACTTAGGAGGAACTTCTATGGTTTCAAAAGTCCCATAAGAAATGGGTGAAATTCGAAGACAAAAAAACTAAATTTTTTCATGCCCAAACCATTGTTCAAGACGCAGAAATAAGATTTATGGCCTGAATTTAGAAGGGGTGTTTGGTGCATAGATAAGGATATCATTCGAATTGAAGCTCATAATTTCTATAAGAAACTTTTTTGTAGTTTAGAAGATGTTGACTTCTCTTTATGCTACACTATCACTATGCCTACTTTGGAGGAGGGTGAGCGATGGCCCTTACTAAGATTGTCTCTTTTGAGGACGTGAAGCATGTGGTGTTTTTGATGCAGCCTTTTACTCCAGGCCCAGATGGGTTCCAGCCATTTTGCTTCCAAACATATTGTGACATAGTTGGCAAGGAGGTGCATCAAGTTGTGCAAAATGCTTTCTCTACAAGTATCATAGATGATAGGTTGGCTGATATTCTCATCATTCTCATTCCTAAGGTCGATACTCCTATGCACATGAGAGAGTTTAGGCCGATTAGCTTGTGCAATGTGCTCTATAAGATTATTATGTGTTTGTGAATAGACTTAAGCCTTTCCTTAACCAATTGGGGGGGCACTGGATAGGAGTTTTATTCCTTGGAGAGGTAATTGAGGAGAATATTGTTATTGTTCAAGAGATCTTCTATACCATTAGTAGGATGCAGGGTGTTAAGATTGTCTCTTTTGAGAGGTGAAGCATACGATGTTTTCAATGCAGCATTTATAAAGATTTTTGCCAAACACAAAAAGAATTAAGATAGATTTTATAAGCTTTATAGATGGTTTTTTCAATTCCAGTAGATTACAGATGGAAACATGTTCCCATTTTGCATTTATAAATATTACAGAATAGATTTTTTAATTCGTCTATAAATTACAGATGGATTTATAGATGAAGTCGTCTGTTTGTATATTTACAGATGGACATTTTTCCCATCTATTGGCTTAGCCCATTCCAGATGGATTTTCCCTTTGTAATGTCAGGATTGGAAAATCCGTCTGTAATAAAGAAAAAATATAAAAAAATTTGCCTCCATGGCCATCACCACCACTGCCACCACGAACCATCCATTTTTTCCAAGAATCCTTTCTCGATGCCACCCAAACAAACCCAAATTTTAAAACTAACAACCACATCCACCATGTGCTCTACCTGGCCAGGGTTCCACCACACCACCCTTTAAGGAAACAAAGCATCAATATTCCTACACATTAAAATTTGATAACTCAATGAAACTTATAACAAAAAAGGAAGAAAATGAAAAAACTAAACCGATTAAAAATTAGAGAACATTACCACGAACAATATGACGCAAACCATTTGTATGGAGGCTCTGTGACGCCCGGCTTCTAACAGAGAAGGAAAGAAGAAAGAAGTGAAAATGAGAAATGGAGAAGAAGGTGGCACCATTTGTAGCCAACTTTGACGTTATAGAACGGGAAAATCTACTGTAATTTCTTTAATGAAACGCATCATTTCAATAAAACTAGACGGATTTTCCCGTCTGTAATGTGCGCATTAAATATGTCCCTTTTAATCTTTGACATTCCAGATGGATTTTTAGATCTGTAATCTGAATTCAAATGAGATAAAGGAAAATCTGCCTAATGTAATTAATTAAATACCCACCTTAAGTTTCAAATTACAGACTAATTTTTGCTGTCCTTAATGCATTAAATATGCACCTTTTTAATCTCTAATGTTATAGAAGGATTTACAGACCATAATTTATAATGCCAATTAAATACATGCCTTAAATTTCAAATGTCACAGAAATATTTCCATCTGGAATATATTTGGATTTATTTTAAATCAATAATTTAAATAAAAATCTGTGTAAATCCATTTGTATTGTATATTTGTAAAACAAAAAGAATTATTTCAATTACTGCGGACGTTTTACCAACAATTATAGATGGATTTATAGATTTATAAATTTTGCCAAAAAAAAAATTCACCGTTTTCGTTTACCCATCTATAAATTTGTCTATATCAGAGATGGAAAAAAAATCCATATGTAAAATCCGTCTATATTTCATGGTTTTAGTAGTAAAGCTAAAGGCCCAATGGGTTCCAGGGTTTTCTTCCAAACTTATTGATAGCCGTGGCAATGATGTACATCAATTTGTGCAAGACGCTTTCTCTCCAGGTATCATAGATGATAGGTTGGCTGATACTTTCATCATTCTCATTCCTAAGGTCCACACTCCTGTGCACATGAGAGAGTTTAGGCGATTAGCCTGTATGTGCTCTATAATATTATTACGTTCTAGTGAAAGAGATGGCTTTTCCTTAACGAATTATGGAAAATGCAGGGAATTTTTCAGATTCCTGAAGAGTTACCAAGAGAATATTGTTATTGCTCCATTCCATTAGTAGGATGGGGGGTGTTAAAGGGGCAATTGTGATTAAGCTTGACCTGAGAAGGCTTATGACTGAGTCAACTACCAATTTCTTCAATAAACATTAGTGGATTTTGGGTTCCTAGCTCACTATAAAGATTATTATAATTGTGTTATGGCTTCTAATCTATCTATCTTATGGAATGGTTCTCGCTTGAGATTTCCAGCCTTCTAGGGGCCCGCAAGGTGATCCTTTATCCTCGTATTTGTTTGTACTTTGCATGGAGAAGCTTGCTCGTATGATCCGGTGAGGGTGGATAATGGGTCCTGAAAGCGATTGGTGACTCGGAAGGGCACTTCGATTTCTCATCTCCTATTTGCAGATGATGGTCTCCTTTTCTATCAAGCTAAGAAGTCTCAGGTGAGTTCATTATGGATACTTTGGACTCCTTTTGCAATATGTTAGGGTTAACGTGAACTGGCTAAATCTCATGCATTGTGTTCCCCAATATTCCTCGACGTAAATGAGATGGCATTGGTAGTCTTACGGCTATTCGTTTTGTTTCTAACTTGGGAAAGTATCTTGGTGTGCCCATCCTTAAGGGGCGAGTCACGAGAGCTACCTTCAGTCCAATCTTGGAGAAAATATCTTCTCGTTTGGCATCTTGGAAACACAAGCTTCTCAATAAGGCAGGTAAACTTTGTTTAACCCAATCTATTATATCTGCCTTGCCTGTTCACACGATGCAGTCCCTTTGGCTTTGGCACGCTGTTTGTAAGGATATTGACCAATTGTCCTGTGCTTTTCTTTGGGGCAGGAAGGATCAAGGAGGGATTCACCTAGTTAACTGGAATACTGTGTGTCGGCCCAAAGATATGGTGGGTTAGGGATTAGAGATAGTAGACTTTCTAATGTGGCTTTATTGGGCAAGCTTCTTTGGAATATTGCTAATGATCCTAATCGTTTGAGTTCTCAGATAATCATTGCCAAATACTTGGATGGGGGCTCTTTATTTCTTGCTAGAAAGAAGCGCAATTGTTCCTATGTTTGGCATGGGATTATTAATACAATTGAGCAGTTGCGGGGTGGCTTCAACTATCATCTTGGTTTGGGTAACATTTCTATCTGGTATGACCATTGGGTTGGGGATAACAAGCTTAGTGATGTTGTGGATTATGTTCACATTAGTGACACAACGCTTCAGGTGCATGATCTTTGGGACCATGGGAAGTGGAAATTGAGCAGGCTTGCAACACCTCTCACTTCTAATCTTCGTGAACTGATCTAGAATCAAGACATTCCAGAAATGGGTAACTGTGCTGATTGTTGGCTTTGGAGTGGGAACTGTTTTGGTGTGTATACAGGAGCTAGTGGTTACTCTTGGCTGACTCATTCTGTTATAGATAGAGTTGAGCATTCTTGGAATTGGATTTGGAAGGTCAAGATTCCTGCTAAAATCCAGTTTTTCTTAAGGCTTTGCTTGCGTCATTCTCTTCCAACAAATAAGTTCAGACATTTGCGCCATCTTGCAGCTTCCTCCCTTTGCTCTCGGTGTTTCGGAGGTGAGGAAGATTCCTCCACTGTCTCCGGGATTGCCCAATCTCTTGGCAGGTTTGGAACAGGTTTGGCTTTACTACATCTGATAGTTTCACTAGCATGGATGTTAGGATATGGTTGGAATCTAATTTAAAAAATAACTATAGTCACGTGTTTGTGGCCTCCCTTTGGTGGTGCTGGTTGTGGCGGAATAATTTGATTCTAGGTGAAGATGATTGGAATTTTTTCCAGGTAGTGTTTCATATTGACTGTTTTGTCTTGGACCTTAAGTTCTCTTTCCCTGTTAGCTGCGATGGTGCTTCTACTGCCCCTTTCGGGGTGTGCTGGGTAAAACCGGATGAGGAAAGAATCAAGATTAATGTTGATGGGAGCTGCATGAAGAACCTGTGGCGTGCTGCGTGATAATTTGGGCAACTGGATTCACGGGTTTTCTGGTTTCCTTGGTGAAAAAAACATTCTCTTTGCAGAGCAGCTTGCAATAAAAACTGGGCTTTTAATGGCATGGGATTTGGGTCATAAAAAGGTGATTGTAGAGACGGACTCAAAAGAAGCTTGGAGACTCGCAACTGTGTACCACACCAGTACCTTTCATATTTATGGCATTCTCATAGCGGGTATTCATTACTTGGTTGCTTTGGATTGGGAAGTTCAGATTCTTCATGTTTTTAGATAAGCTAACTTTTGTGCTGACTTCCTAGCGAAGCAGGGATCCAATCAGACTGCGAGACTTCGAACTTGGCACTCTCCCTGTCGGGATGCTAGATCTGTTGCTGGCTGACAGAACCAGTACTCTTTATCTTCGTAGTTAATTTCCTTTTGTTTTGGTTTGTTTTTTTCGTCTGTTCACCAAAAAAAAAAAAATGCTTGCTAACATATTGTTGTCATCGAATTTAATCTTCTTTATAGAATTGACCGTGAATTGTCCAACAAGGTGGCTGCACCTATGTACCCAAAAGGCAAGGTAACCTTGTAGGAAAGATTTGCATCTCTATTACTTCCATTATTAAAAAAAGTTTGTGCGTTTGGGGGGCACCTATACACCGAAAAGGCAAGGTAACCCTGTAGGAAAGATTTGCATCTCTATTACTCCTATCTCAGAACCATTACTCATTATCATTTCATTGTTCTGTTTCCATTTTTCACAAAACCTCATCCAAGAAATTACGGTTAGGGCAGAAACCAAAGCCTTGCCTTCGAGGATGAAACTTCTGCTGTTATTGAAGTTACCTGCACTAGCGATCAATCAATTCTCCATCTCTAAGGCTGCATTTTTCACTTGGGGTAATATTTGAAGAAAGCAACGTATTATTGTTTTTTTGGCAACTAATGTATTTTATGTCAAGAACCATCTCTTTTAAAAAATTTAAAAATTTGGTAGAGATGTATGAATGATTTTATATCTATCACACCCTTACATAAAAGTCTCTATTAGACTTTAAAGGTGAATTACTTATGAGAATGAGGGATAGCAAACATTAAACACTAGACCACTTAGTCATGAATATTCTAATCAGTATTAGTAACATTTATTAAATGTTAGAAATTAAAAAGCAAATTCCTAGTAGTATTCCAAGAACAAGGGTTTGTTTGGTTTAGATTTTGGTAGAATTGCTTTTAAAATAATTGATATAGAAGAAATTGATTTTAAAAGAAATAATTTTGAAAGAATGATATGTGTTTGGAAAAGATGTTAAAAAGTGAGTTTAGAAGAATTATATGAGATGGAAAAGTAAAAGTTAATATTTTTCCCTTCCACTAGAATCAATTATTATGAAAGTGAGTTACTTTTATCAAAAGTAAAAATGTAAAACAAACACACTTATTTCTTCTCAACTCCATTTTTTTTTAAATTTAGGCCAAAAATGTTTGTAACCAAACATGCTGCAAGTGGTCTAGTATTCGCTGTATGCTATCTCTTATTACTATTAGTGTGATAACATACTTTAAATTATATCTTCTAAAAGTTTAAGTTGATTTGTAGATGCACATGAATCATTTTATATAAAAAGGTGTACCCATTTTTACTCCTTTACAGTTCTAGTAATTATAATTTTTCAGGTTTGGTGGTAAGCTACACCTTTATGGAAAACACGGTGAGTTCCCAGTTGATGGATAACCTCACAAGTTCACTGGAGAATCAACGGATAGCTGCTGTAATTACAAATCTAAAAGATGGCCTATCATGTATCTCTCTTGTTATTGTTTATCTAATCTCCGAAGCCTACACCGGTCGCTTCACAATGATAGCATTCTGTTCATCAGCCTCCATCATGGTAATTAAACTCATATAACCACAAGCCTAATCTATCTCACTAGGAAGGACTAAATACTTGAATTAAAAAAGTCGTTATATCTTACTGCAAACTATATATGTGTATACACAAGCTAAGTTATTTAAATTTAAGCCATTCTTAATGTTCCGATTATAATATTTTTGGTCTCTAGTCTCCTTCTAATAACTTTATCTGGAGTACAATTTATTTGATCCAAGTTTATTTAATAATAGGGCTTTTAAAGATCGATTGCTCCTATATAAACAAAGACTATACTTTATTGTTCATATATTATATAGTATCACATTTTTATTTAAGTATTTTATTACTAATTCTATGTTGTTTGGTGTACTTACTCATTCGTGATGATGACAATTTCATCTTCTTCTTCTTCTTCTTCTTCTTTTTTGTATGCAACAATTTCATCTTTATAATATAGAATTTATTCCTGTTGACTTTTTTTTTACCAATTTACATTCAATAGGGGTGGAAAGATGACAGGTTTTTAGTTATGATATGCTTGACCTGCGAGTGTTGCAACTCCTCAGTTTGAGTTTAACTTGCCCTATTATATAAGCCTTTAAATTCCTAGGTAAATCATCCTTTGATATGGATTACGAGTGTCATGTTAAAAATATATTTATCTTACATTAGTTGTTTGACCAGTCAAATACGGTGTGATAATAAAAATAGTTTGTTGACTATTATAAAAAATAAATAATTTATTTAAATATATTTTATAGAAAATTGAGTATATAAATTTATTTTAAAAATAATTTTATAGTTAAATAATTAAATAAATTGACAAAATATAAATGTTTTATTCTATTTTATATCTTATTTTGAATATCATGTTTGTAAGGTTAAAAAAAATCTCGATAGATGATCTATAACAATAAAGATTGATTCAAATTTAAAATGAAAATTATGGGTCCTATATTCCTAGAAGTGACAGTGGAAAGTTTCTTTTATATGAGTATAAAATATTAGTATTATAGATTTGTGGAAAATTAAGGGTGTGTCGGTATTAGATTTTATAAAAAGTAATAATAAAACTTAAATTTTATAATTAATTAAAAAAGCTGAAATTTTTTTTTTCTTTAAAAGCTACTAATTTTAGCTTCTAAAAAAATTAAAACTGATTTTTTAAAAGGTTATAATTATTTTTAAAAAATGATTTAAATATATAAAAAGTGGCTTTTATTTAAGTAAAAACAAAAGTGATTTTGAGATTCAAATAGCTTAAACAAGGCACTCTAATTTGCTTGCTTTTCTCTACACTGGTTTTGGCAGGGTTCACTGTTGTTTTGGATATCTTTAACATACACTACACCTTTAGAATATGATATGGTTTATGTGGCAATATTCCTTATTACACTGGGCAGTCCTGGTCAAAGCTTGTCAGAAGAATTTCTTGATGATCAATTGATGTGTGAGAAAGTGAGAAGCAAGAAGGAAAGAAAACCAGAACACGAAGGCACAGACAATGCAAGAAAGAAAGACCTCAAAACGAACAACGAACAAATGCAAGCCATTTCCTTGTTGAACCTCTCTGCACGGTTCGTTGGATATGCCACAGCGGTTATTCTCGCTGTCGTTGACATTGAGCAGCATTCGAGCATAACAATGGCCCCACTTATCATGGTAGGGAGTTATCTGTTGTTCTACTTTGGCTATGCGTGGTATAGCCATGAAAATTTGCTTGCTGAAAGCAATATAGGCAAGATCTACAGAATCTGCAAGGCAGCTTACAGGAAAAGGAAATTCAGATTTCCAACCTCAGAAAATGGATATTACTGGAAGAATTACAAGCAAAACCATTTCTATAAGGTTAACCGTCCCAGAGTAATAAGGTTATTGCCTCGAGTTCCTCCATTGTTGACGCGGTTGGAAAAAGCGGCTATAATTAAAGAACAATCTGCAGATTATGATCTTAGTCCTCAGCAGCAAGAAATGAGAGGCGAGCTTTGCACTGTTAAGGAAGCAAGGGAAATGAAGAGCGTAGCTCTTTTGATCTGTTGGGGGTTTACCTTCTTTGCTTACAATTTGGTTTTGGCTTCTGGGGACACTTTCTTTGTTGCGCAAGCAGGCTACTTGAGAGAACTCACTAGAAACGATCTTTCTATTCTGTTTTTACTCAAGTCCATCATAGGTGATATATTATCAATCTTCTGCTGGCTTTTTGGTATTCTATTTAAAAGAATGGGAAAAGTTGAAACGGCAAAGAACTGGGCCACTAATTTTGGGTTCAAAAGAACTGATGCAACAGTTCTAAAGATTAGTGTTGGCATGGTTTGTGCTCTGATTTGCTGTATCTTAGCATGGCATGTGGAGGTGCAGAGATTGTATTTGATAAACAAAGAGGGAGTACTCCAAAACCCAGATCTAAGCATTTCAATGAGCACAACGGCCTTAATTCCGCAATTTTTATTGTTAGGAGTAGCAGAATGGCTTGCTGCAGATGGGTTAGAGGGATTATTTCAGGGCTATGCATCAAAAACTATGAGGACTTTTGCTGAGTCATTCAGTCAGTTGGTGACTGGTGTAGGGAAACTCGTCACCATACCATCTATCTTTATTTCCAGAAGTTTGTTTCAGGAATCACCCAACACTAGCCGTTTGGACAAGTATTATCTGAGGTTAGCAGTAGTAAACACCGTGTTCCTTCTCCTTTTTGCATTCTACTACTTCACGTATGCATACAAAAATGAATATCCGGAGGATGAAGAAATTGTGACGGAGCAAACATTAGTACATGCTCATCATCAAGCAGACTCAGGAGAAGCAAATGCAAGCGAGGAAAATATTTCAATTGGTGAAGACTCAGTGGTCTGTGAAGAGGGTAAATAAATTGTGATGGGGCAAACATCAGAACCGAAGATGCAGTCAATTAGTTAGGATTTGGTTTTCAAATTATTGTTAACTAGCTAGCTGTTACGTAAGTCTAGGTTGTTGCATTGTTTAGTTTGAATTCTATTCATTTGAATAATTGTTTTGGCAGTTACGTTTCCTTCTCGTTGTTTCTGCAACAACTTGATTTAAATAAAGCAAATACACTGCTCACGTTAACCACTGTAGCACCAATTCCATTCATCTATATGGTATCAGTATAGCCTTCGGATAACTCCACCGTCTATCATCATGTCCTCTTCTTCCGCTGCCACCAACAACAACAATAATCATGCCTGTCCCTCACCCTACCCCTATCCGTCCACCTTGAACATCAGTAATTTTGTTTCTCTTGATCTCACCCCCTCAAATTAAACTACATTCTATGGCGTGATCAGATGCACAACCTAATTGAGAGTCAAGACCTTGGTGGATTCATCAATGGTGACACTCCGGCACCACTTCCACTGATACCCTCCCCATAATCTCCATGAACTCCTGGCATGAGGTTTGATCAACACAAGCCATATTGTATCGACTGGCGTCGCTCTGACCATCTTGTTCATGCATGGATCAAGAGTCGACTGTCTGAAGAGGTACTTGGCCTTGTTGTTGATCTTGTCCTGAGGTTTGGTTGGCCCTGTTCACATTTCGATAGAATAGAAGCTATCTATTCTATCTAAGAATTTCACTAATTAGGCTATATTAGGTTAAGGAATAAAAGAATATAAAAAATTTATTCCTGCATGAATGAGTTCAATATGTAAAAGTAAAAGTATTGTGAAGAAAAAAGTAACATCTCTTCAAGCCATTCTTGTAAAAGCATTGTCTTAGATTTGAAAGTATCGTCTTAAAGGTTGCAGTTTTAAAATCTTAGACCACACGTTTTAGGCAATGCCTTGGGTAAAAAATGTCGTAATAATTATTTTTATTTTATGATTGTTTTGTACTATACTTAGTTTTGAGACATTGATAATACTAAAACAATTGTTTGATAATAAAGTCAGATTAAATAATTCTAAGTTGTGTCAAAAATAAGAAACAACTCCCAACAATTATCTTTTTAATAGTTGAATCTTGTTGGTGCTCTGGGAAAGTAGTTAAAAGGATCTTTAGTTAATTATTTTGTTATTTGATTATCGTATGAAATATCTAATATTTTTTTAGGGAAATTTACTCTGTACTTCTAAACTATGCACAATATGTAATTTAGTCTCTTAACTTTAAAAAAATATGAATTGACTCTCTGAATTTTTATAGATGTGCATTTTAGTTAAAATAAATATATTATATCCACCGAATTTTGAAATATATGTAAATTGACCTCTTAAACTTTTCTAAATGTGTAATCCAACATCCTAAATTTTCTTAAATTTGTGATATTTTCATTAATAATTGATGAAAAAATTAATATAAGGGACAATTTGTAAATGCAATAAACTTGTGAAGTCACATACATAGATACTAGTAATTAATGTATGGTATTATTTTATTTTGGTTTTGGTCGTGAATATAGTATCATTGTGTTCTAAGGTTTGTCCTATATGCAGCCCAAATCAATGGCTGTTACACCCTGCCTAAATACTTGGACTCCTTCAACATAAACAAACCAAAAGTTAGGTTGGCAATTGACGGGCTTTATAGGCCCAACTTTTGACTGTCTTTTCTACTTTGTGCTCTTCTGCAATTGAATAGCAACAAAACCCAAGCCTAGATAATGGATGGAGTGTACCACATGCTAGACGTTTAGCACACTAACAAAATGAAATGAATTCAGAAGTATAGTGAATGAATTTATCCACAACTTACAAATGTGGCTAAATGCTTGATGTGTGATATCACATTTCATCTAGTATATCTTAAATGAAACTAGATAATTGATGCACTGTTATCATCCATTGTATTTATACTTTCATTATTAGACTGAAAGTGTCTTCTTCATTAATGAAAGAGAGATTTTTTTTTTCTTTTGGTACATGAAAGTGAGGATTTTTGAACTGTGAGTGACACGGATTGACACGGATTCTTAATTAGTTCTAGACATAATGCCTGTACATGATTAAAGATTTCGAAGGCTTCAGTCCAGACAAGAAGAAAAGCTTTCAAAGGCTAGCGTAAGGCCAATGCCTGAATGGTAAATTCACCCACCTGGCAACCTTCGCTGAAAATGAATTGTGCCCGATTTCTAGTTGAAATTCAAATTGTCCGAAAGCCCCTTTTCTTCCTTCCCTTTTCCGTTAAAAAAGGAATGAAACAATTGATTTCCCCATCACCTGCCCTGCCTGCCAATGACCAGTTTTTTCGATCGACTCTTTTCATCCACCTTCCGTTCCCAGTCGAAAAATCAATGATTCCCAGGATCATTAATATATTTTATGGTTGACTTCTTATCTAAAAGTCTATCATAGATTTTTTATTATTAGTCATTGAATTAACTTATCCAACAAAAATGATAATTACTCAACAACTAATAATAAGTGATTTATAATGAATATAAAAATAAGAGGTTCATCTTAAAATTCACCGCTAATGATCATTTTTTCCTGAATATGATTTCTGTCTCATATTGCACCTTCTTGTTTATCATAAAGCATCTCTCAAACAATTTAGAAAAAAAGAACAATTTAAGTAGTTGAGTAAAGACACCTTTTTTTTCCCACAAGTTCAAGCGAGATGTCACCAGAACCAGTGAAGGATCGAGAAAATCTACAATAAGAAGCCAAAATAGTAGTAGAATAAAAAAAATTAATTAACTTTTTTTATTTTTAATCATTTATTTCTCAGTTATACATACATTTTATTAAATAATTTAATTTGATATATTAATAATGTAAAATATTTCCCTTCACAAAATCCTAAAAACTGTAAAATTGAAAATGAAACTAAAACTTAAACTAATCAGACCCTTATATTTATAACGATTTCTTAATAGAAATGTCATAACTGGCAAGGCTAGGTTGGTCCTCCCGTCAATTCATTTCGCAGGTTGAGTTGAAGTTTTGAAGTCACAAAAAATTTCAACCTGTTAACTCGATGGGCCAAGTCTTTTGTATTTTTTAAAGAAAATTCATAATTTATGTTATCCAAGTGGTCTCAATGAACTCAAGAGGGGGTAAATTAAGTTCTCAAACCTTTTTTTTATTATTTTCACACACTAATTCATTTTCCAATAAAATATAAGAAATTGGATAAAAAACCTAATGAATGGATGAGAATGTAAGAGATTTAGAATTCTAATTTTATGAATGAATAAGATAATAAAAGTAAACCTAATAAACGTAAAGAGATAAGGGAAAAGAGAATACAAACTTGATTTATCCTGGTTCGTCATCTCTGTGCCTATATCCAATTCCTTCAACCAATCCGCTTAAGAGTTCCACTAACTTTGATATCTTTATAACCAAATAGCACTCTTACACCTTGGGATCCCTCACCCTTTATGTTTGAGTCTCTCAAAAATCAAGAGATACCACACTCTTGTTCTTTTAAGAGATGTCTACTGCGAACCGAAATCGCGAAGGGATGACGAAAAATTATATGTTAAAATTGGAGTCGCCACCAAATTTATTTAAATTAGGAAAAACATGGGAAAACCCATTTTATTTTAAAGAAATGATCTTTGAAACTAGATTTGAGCTTTGGAGTCGGTTATGCATAGGGAAGGGTATAGATTTAATCCTTACGGTTAATACTTTCTTTACGGTACCTTAATTGATTTGTGCAAATTATTAATAACCTTTCAAAATATTCATTTTATTATTTTTTATTTACAAGAAAATAAAAAAAATTAGAAACACCAAGCTATCACAACTCAAGTGTCCAAAATACTGTGTTAACAGTTCACGGCTAAATTAACATCTCTATTTGAAATGAAATATTCCTCAAATAAATGAACATTTAAATTAAATAAAATGTCTCATAAAAAATTATTTACAAGTAAGACAAAAATTATCAAAATTTTAATTTTGATTTAGAGGGATTGGAATCGCTCCCTACGTATCCCCTGCAATGGGAAACTCAAAGCTACATAATTATGTAGAAAACACTTGTGGGTTGGTTTATTTTATTTTTTGAAAAGAATTTTAAATATAAAGCTGTCACAACTAAAATATTCAGGATATAGAATTAACAAGTCATCACGACTCAATTAATCATATTTTCAAAACATCATCTAATGATTATTTCATTTATTTTTGTTAAAAATAATTAAAAACAAAAACAAAATTCTCAAGAAATTATTTTAAACCCCAATTAAAATTTTTTGTAAGCCGATTTTTTGAACCAAACGAAATGAAAACTACTCTTTTTTTATTTTAAAACAAAAAGACAACATCTAAAGAAAAAGGAACATAAACTAGCAGCACACTCATTTTTTTTTTATTCTTTTACTTTTAAAAGTAAACAAACACCTAATCTAAAAAATAAGAAAATAACAATAAAACTTAACTTAAAAATATAAAATCTCTAATTAAATTGAACACCAATTTAAACTAACGAGAATATAAATCTAAGCAACAATTGAAGGATATTGCAATACAAAGAACGAACTTATTTCTCTTTTCTTTTTAAATAATCCTGACTAAATTTGAGCCTATAAAAATAAAACAAAGTCCAAATTCTAATCAAATAAAACAACACTAACCCAAAATATGAATAATAATAATAATAATAATAAAATTTCACAAGCTAATTCTATCATACCCCTCAAACACGCACGCACACATACATACAAACACAAACCACACTCTCACATGCGAACTCTCTACATCTACACATATACACTAAGACACTAACACATATACCCTACAAGACACGAGAGAGAAAGTGAAAGGAGAGTGAGCAAGAGAGGAAGAAGAAGCAAGAGAGAGAAATAGGAGATGCTAGAGAGAGAATGAGAGAAAGCAAGGGGGAGCCCGGAAGGAAGCCCTGAATTAGAATGAGACGCGAAGAGGCCGCGGCTCGCCTGTAGTCGGCGAGGGTAGAGGTGGAGAGGGGATGGTGGAGCTTATGAAAAAGAAGATCTTGCAGGGGCTATGATGGTGTTTCAATCTTGAAAATATGGAGGAGGAGGAGGAGGCATAGCGGTGGAGCGGCGGTGGCTTGGTGATGTAATGCGACCCAGGCAGAAGTGGAAGCTAGCCAAACTCAATGTTACGAGAAGGAATGGCAGGATGATAGTGGGCCTAGCACTCAAGTGGTTAACATGGGCCCACGAGAGAAAGGAGTAAAAAGCCCCCTATGGACAAGAGACTATGTCATGAAATAAGAGCAATTGCACAGAGGTGACATACCTGGAGGTGAGTTGGCAAGTTAGTTACAACAAGGTGCGTAAGGTGCAGAAGGCGTGGAGAGGGGGATAAAAGGAAAGGAGGAGGTTAGAGTGAGGCAGAGAGAATTGTTTTGTGAATATTCTAGTTTACCCCTACTCGAAAGAGGGGAATTCTTGTTGCATTTATATATTGTTCTTGTTGAACTTTTATCAGACACATTATAGTGAAATATCAAATATTCATAGAATTTATACTTGCATTTAATAGTACCTATTCATATTAATTACAATCTGAAGTCTAACATGATGAGGATTAACGTGGTGGTAATCGCAAATGATGACTGGTTATCCTGAGGTGCGATCTACATGTGGAATTTGCGGCGGTGCAAAGCCATTCTCGCCTGGCCATGAGAAGGGGGCTTGATCCAGCTTACCGCGAGGCGATGTGGTGGTTTGTGGCCGCGGAGGGAGCTTTGGCGCGAGCGCGGAGGTTGGCTGTGATAGTAGTGGTTTGGGGCTCAGTCTGGTGGTGATGGTAGATCCGTTGGAAGGGAGAGGGAGCACGACTCTGTGGGGGGAACCGTGTGGTGATGGATGGCCGGTGGTGCGATGAGGGGTGGTGGGTTTGTTGGTATAAGTGGAGGAGGTGATGATGGCTGAGTTGGTGGTGGTGATTTTCAGTGGTGTTGAGGGATGATGATGATGAGGCTGTGAGGGAGGATGATGAGGAAGAGAAGAAGAGGAGGCAAGGAGGGAGGCCGGTGGCAAGGAGGCCGCGGCCTCACTATTATTTATTTATTTTTATATTTTATATTCTAATTAGAAGAAAAATACCTATACCGCCGCTATTGCTTCTGATTATTTTGTTGTCACTGGGTAGTGTTGCTGATTTTCCTTGTTGTGCTTTCAATTTTTCTTCCTCCCTTTCTGCATCTGTTATTGATGGATTTATAGATGTTACTCTCATTACCATTACCATTTACACTACCTGTAGACCTCCAATGCACCACCGAAAGAAATTATCCTTTTGCAAACAAAATGGTTATGTCCACCGCTTAACATTTTCCTCATCCCCATAGCTTCATGAGTTCATCTTTTATTTTGTCAGGGAATGGATATTGAGGATGGGTCCGTGACTCTGTTGTCATTTTTGTCTTTTCATTTTTTATTTTATTTTGTAAAATCTGAATTCGTGGACTAGTAGGCTCCAACAAAGAAAAGAAATGAAATAAAATGGGCCGAAGAGAATTAAAATGGGTTGAGCATTTTTTCCTTTTTGTTGGACTAAAAAATAAAAAGGCTATAAAAAAATTTATTTAAATTATGAAATGTTCAAATTTTTGGGATTTCTAATTATGAGCCAGACAAAATTGGGTGTTCACACTCATCCTTTACACAAACTCAATAATAAAATACAAGAATTCACTCTCACCAGATGAAATATTACAAATTGATGCACTAGAAGATTTTTCAAGAATAAGTGTATTTAGTCAAATATTGAACAAAATAATTGATGAAAGTGAATGATTGTTAATTTGATCTTTGCAGTATGTTTTTCATGCCTTAAAATGTGTTAAAAAAGGGTATTTATAGAAAACAAATCGTGTAGACGACAAATCGTGTAGACCGTTGCGAATTAATCTCAAAAGATGTATCTCTTCAAAATACATCCATTTGCACATTTTTGGGTATGGTAATTTATTATATGAACTGGTAATCAATTACAGTCAAATTTTTAAAACTGACAATGGTCAAGGCGTAATCGATTACAAAGACCAAATATCAAATTCTAGGCACAAGAATAGCATGGTAATCGATTACTGGATGTGGTAATCAATTACAACAATTTCAGAAATTGAAAAATTCAAGTTTTAACATGCTTTAAATCACTATTTCATTCTAAAAACACTTTTAATCATCATTCAAACAATAACTTTAAAAACATACTCATATTTTCACAAATCAAAAATAAATTCTTCAATAACAAAACAATTAAATTCTTTCAAATCAAATTTTCCTTATATTAAAACTTTGATTAACTTAACAAGTGCCAAGTAAACTTATTAAATAAAAACCTTTTAACAAAGTGATCTAAGTTCTAATTATTCTAACCATGACTTGATCATTTGACTTGTTCATCTTCAAAAAACTCTATGCTTTTATGCTTCAATCTTTTGTCGTTTGTTTTTTAGTATCATCAAAATCTACAACATAATATTCACAATTTATTTAAAAAAGTAAGAAATGTATTACCCAAAAAAGAAAAAGTAAGAAATATGTACACTCACCAATGCAATACCACTTGCAGTTGATATTATTCACTTAAAGTTAAAATTTAAAAATAAAATAGTGTTATAACTCACAAATAACACTATTAATAATAACGTTTTTAGTCAAAGTTAGTGTATAATTGTTATTAATCTTGAAAAATTGAGTATACATAAATTAAAAGTATTTTTTAAAATATTTTTTTAAAAAATATCATCAAAATATTAAAAAATAATTTTTTAATTTTTTTTAATGTTTGGCTAATCCAGCAGCACCACCAACCGCTAAAAATCTGCTAACTATTTCAACCCATTTTATTTGACAGGCGGAGAAAAGCGGCAAACCCGATTTTGACATCTCTTTCTTAATCAACATTCTTAAGAAGAAACTGATTAAGGATTTGAAAATAATCTCTTATAAAAATATATAAAGAAGTATTAATAATTTATTTTTAGAGCATAGTAATTTATTAATTTCTCCTTAAAATTTGATAAATGATAATTTAATTTAAAAGATTAATTTCTTTTTTTGAACACAATATTTTATTATTTTCTATTTGAAAATTACCAATATAGCAATTTTTGTTTATGAAATTAATATTGAGTTTAATTATCACCATTGTCAGTGTAAACATGATTTACACGATCACCAATTACCATTTGACACCTCATCTTATTGCCAATTAATCTTATTTTTATTTTTAAAAAATTAAAAAAAGCTGATAAAATTTGTAACTGCACCACTACTCTGGTAATTTGCAACTGCACCCACTCGTACTCACCTTTGTCCATCCATCTTTGCTTTCCCTTTCGGCCCCTTCCGTCCACTTTTCCTTCACCGGATCATAACCCGCTACTGGACCACCATACCAATTGCCAAAAAAGACGATGTGGACAACCATTTCTTGCTATAGGCTGTTGTGTTACTACTAGGAGATTGCCATCTAGCCGCGGACAATTGTAGCGACCACAACACCTTCACCTCCTCTCAACTTTATTGCCTCCACCACAAATATTCAACATCATCAAAGGAACTTTTATATCTAGGTTTTTTAGGCCAAAGTTCCTGAAAAATAAAAAACGAAATTACATGTATATTATTGCTCTGAGGCTGTTTGAACTAAGCACTTATTCCTTTAGGAATAGTAGACATTACATTAAACTCAAAGGGCTAACTTTTCTATCTCTAGTAATTTGTAGACAAGGAATATGGCAACTTGCAATACTAAAAAAAAAAAAAATCCTTGAATGCTATAACTCAACCTATTGTGCAAGTGTATTCATAAGAACCATACCTAAGCATGGAAACTTCAAATAAATATAAAATATCTGAAAGACAAATACAGAGGGCTGTTCCAGTGAGAGAGAGTAGAGCAAGGGAAGGGATGGTGAGTTTCAGTGAGAAAAGTAAAGGCAGTAACTATTGAGAAAAAGTAGGAGAAGTGGTGGTGGTGCAGTTGCAAACATTTTGACACTACCATTTTTCTATTGTTTTTCAAAAATGAAAATAAGATTAATTGGAAATAAAATGAGGTATCAAATGGTAATTGGGTATTGTGTAAATCATGTTTAGACTGACGATGGATGGTAATTAAACTCATTAATGTTTCTATTTCTTTTTCTTTGTTAAACCCACGTATAACGAATAACGATATTGAAAGCAATCATGTTAAAACTGGCTAGAACTGCTAGCGTAAAAGTAGACTGTTCAGAAAAAAAAAAGGTAAACTAATTTATGATATTAATAATATTAGGAGAGAAGACATATTCTACATTTAATAATGTGGGTAGCCATTCAGATAGGTACAAACAACAATAAAATTGTTTGAAAATAGATGTGCCACACATTTGACCACTTTAGATGTTAGAATTGAAATTGGAATCGGCTTATAATGTTAAATTTAATATTTGAGTTTATTAAAGAATTATAATATAATTATTGGAAAAGGAATAAAAAGAAGAATAATTACATAAACTTCAATAAGGAGAATGATACTTTACAAGTTTTGATATTGATAACTTATAGGGTATAAGTTAGAAATTAAGAATGATCTATTTTAATTGTTTTAGAATTTCATAAAATTAATTTGTGAAATTATAATTTTAATTTGTATACACGGTTTAATTTTCATGTGCTAATAGTATAAAATATTTTTATAGTCATTCAATCATATATTGTCATATTAGTAAAATTAGTTAGTCTATATTATTACTTAAAAGGTCATGCAATTGAAATGATTTGATTGAATAACAGTGTAACAAAACTTTACACTTTAGTATATAGAAATTAAATTACTCATAAAATGATATAAAATTTTTTGAATTTAGTTTTGATGTACGGATAATATAAAGTTTTTTATATTATTATCCAATCAAATTATTCAATTTGGATGACTTTTTAAGTAATGAGTATGAAACTTCAACTACTTTCGTTGATGTGGCAAAATATAATTAGATAGAATTTAATTGCATGCACTGATAGTGTAAAATTTTTTTACACATTCATCCAATTATGTATTGCCACATAAGCCATGATGGTTAACTTTTATACCTACTAACTGAAAAGTCATTCAAACTAAATATTTTAAGATGATAATATAAAATTATTTTATATTGTTAAGTCCATTAAAATTAAAATTAATTATATATCAGTGTAAAAAAAATTTATACTCGATATGTAAAAATTAAACTCAAATTTTACCTACATATTGGATATTATTACCAATGAAATTGAAGGTCCATTGCAAAGTTTGGCAATTGTAGGGTCCATACAACCTAAACGGACCCTTGACTTAAATAGCGATTCTTTAGCCTCCTAAAAATTTTTCTAAACATTCTTTTAATTATTATATGAATTAAAAAAGTATATATAATTAATATCATAGAAACTTAAAATATAAATAGTTCTTTGTTTAACAAGTAGAAGGATGGTTAGAGGATTTTAGATAACAAAAATATTATTTGAATTGATTGTGTGGACACTATAATGACTCATACATTATGTATTATTAAATGAGATATAACCTTATTTGAATGGCTTATTTATCAAATAATAAATAAAATATAAATTGATAAATATCACATAATAAATATAAATAATATATATTGAGATAAATCATTTCTCTTCCCCGCGCTGCGCCGGCCAACACACCTGCCCGCGTTGAAAATGACATGTGCTCGATCGACACTTCTGTACCCCTTTTTCCTCGTGCCATCCTTTCCCAGGCTGTTGTAGTGCAAAACAATCATTTCCGGTTCATATTGCACCTTCTTTTCTCTTGCTTCTGTCAACTTAACAGGATTTCCATTTTTTCTTTTTTGGTTCTTCTGTAATTTTGTCAAACAAATAAACAATTGAATGGTGTTATTTCAATTTTCTCGGTTGCTACCCAAAAAAAAAAAAAGAGGTTGCAACTTGCAAATGCATGACATCTTTACCACCGCGCGTAATTAATTGCCATACCTACACCAGAAGCAACACAGTCATAGAACAGTTTGATTCATGAATCTATGCCGTAGATGCTGTAGCTGTAGTTGTAGAATGCTTATATTTATAACGGTTTCTTAATCAATATTCTTAAGGAGAAACTGATTAAGGATTTACAAATAGTTTAATTTTCATGCACATGATATCCAATCAAAATATCCATTTGTATAACTTTTCAAGTGGTGAATATGAAATATCCACTTTTACTGATTGAAAATATATTATTGAATAAATTAGAAAAATTTTAAATTGTTAGTGTATAGAAATTAAACTCTTAAAAATATATGGGGTTATTTGGAATTGTTTTTATTTTTGTTTTTGAAAACTATTTTGAAAATAAAATTTTGAAAACTTTTTTGGGTAGCAATTAATGAAATCAACTAATTATAATTGTGTCATTCTATTCTTTCTTCTTTTAAAAAACATAATTTTAAAAACATCTTTCAGCTGTTATTAATTTTTGTTTTTAAAAAGCAAAATCCATTTTTTATTTTTAAAATTGATCTGACAAGAATAACCAACCACACAAGTTTTTTTTTCATTTTTTGTTTTTAAAAACTGAAAGGTGTTTTGCAAAACACTTTTCAAATGGTTCCTATACTTTTAAAATTTTTAATCAATTGAATCACACAATTTGGAAATTTCAGAGTCTTATATCAGTGAAAAAATTATCTTTTTTTTTTTTTAGAATTTAATTGGAACATTGTCAGTAAAAAAGTTTTACACAATCATCAATAATGGACTGACATATAAGTAAATATGGTTATTTTCACCCTATTATTTGAAAAGTCATATAAAATGAGAGATTTGATTGGATGATGATGTAAAACTCCTACATTATCAATGTATTAAAATTAAACTCTTTTTTTGTGCTTAATTAATGTGTTAGGATACTAATTAGAAAAATCATACTTGTAAGTTATAATTAAATAGGCTACGGCAATAGCCCCGTGGTGGGTATTCTATGTGCGAAACATTATTCTAAACAAGAGGCCCAGCTGCGCGTAACTACTGCGAATTGTGCCACCTATGCCTCATGGAAATAGGGTTAACTAACATTGTCCGTCTTTAATACTAGAAGAGAAAGTAATCAGCAAGAACGAGAGAAACTACTGCGAATTTTCATGTGACCCATGGACACGGCCAAACGGCCTTACTAGCTCAATAAAATGCTTACTTCTCTATTTGTTAGCACTAATCATTATCATTTCATTGTTCTGTTTCCATTTTTCACAAAACCTCATCATGTCACTGCAAGAAATTACTGTTGGGGCAGAAACCAAAGCCTTGCCTTCGAGGAAGAAACTTCTGCAGTTATTGAAGTTACCTGCACTAGTGATCAATCAATTCTCCATCTCTAAGGCTGCATTTTTCACTTGGGGTAATATTTGCAGAAAGCTATGTATTATTATTATTTTTGGGCAACTAATGTATTTTATGTCAATAACCATCTCTTTTAGAAACTTTAAGGATTGGGTAGAGACATGTGAAAATGCAAAACAAACACATTCACTTCTTCTCAACTCCATGATTTTTTTTTCAACGCAACGCTAAAACTGTTTGTAACCAAACATGCTGCAAGTGGTCCAGTATTCGCTGTTTGCCATCCCTTATTCCTAGTAGGGTAATAACATATCTTAAATTATTATTCTCAAAAGTTTAAGTTGATTTGGAGACATAAATCATTTTATATCTAACCAAGTACCTATTTTTACTCGGTCACAGTTCTCGTAATTATAATTTTTCAGGTTTGGCGGTAAGCTACACCTTTATGGAAAACACGGTGAGTTCTCAGTTGATGGATAACCTCACAAGTTCATTGGACAATCAACGGATAGCTGCTATAATTACAAATCTGCAAGATGGCCTATCATGTATCTCTCTTGTTATTATTTATCTAATCTCCGAAGCCTACACCGGTCGTTTCACTGTGATAGCATTCTGTTCATCAGCCTCCATCATGGTAATATTAAACTCATATAACCACAAGCCTAATCTATCTCACTAGGAAGGACTAAATACTTGAATTAAAAAAGTCATTATATCTTACTGCAAACTATACGTGTGTATACACAAGCCAAGTTATTTAAATTTAGGCCATTCTTAATGTTCTGATTTTAATATTTTTAGTCTTTAGTCTCCTTCTAACTTTATCTGGAATACAATTTATTTGATCCAGGTTTATTTAATAATAGGATCGAACTTTTAAAGATCGATTGCTCCTATATAAACAAGGATTCTACTTTATTTTTCATATATTATATAGTGTCACAACTTCATCTTAGGTATTTTAATACTAATTCTATGTTGTTGGTGTATTTATTCGTGTTGACTTTTTTACCAATTTACATTCGATTGGGGTGGAAAGATGCCAGATTTTTAGTTAAGATAAGCTTGACCGGCGTGTGTTGCAACTCCTCAGTTTGAGTTTAACTTGCCCTACCATAAGCCTTTTAATTCCTAGGCAAATCATCCTTCGATATGGATTAGGAGTGTCATGTTAAAAATATCTTTTTAATTTCATTTCTGGAAAATTAAGGGTGGGTTTGTATTAGATTTTATAAAAAATAATTATAAAGCTTAAATTTTATATTTAATTAAAAAAATTTTAAAAAAATTCTTCCGAAGCTACTCATTTTAGCTTTAAAAAATGTTAAAACTGATTTTTTTTAAGATTATAATTTTTTAAAAAAATTATTTAAGCATACAAAAATAAATACTTTTGGTGAAAAAAGTAATTTGAGCTTGAAAAAACTCAAACAAACGCACTCTAATTTGCTTGCTTTCTTTTTTAATTTTTTTTTTTGGGCAGGGTTTAATGTTGTTTTGGATATCTTTTATATCGACCTGCATATTTAGAATATGATATGGTTTATGTGGCAATATTCCTCATTACACTGGGCAGTCCTGGTCGAAGCATGTCAGAAGAATTTCTTGATGATCAATTGATGTGTGAGAAAGTGAGAAGCAAGAAGGAAAGAAAACCAGAACACGAAGGCACAGACAACGCAAGAAAGAAAGACCTCAAAACGAACAACGAACAAATGCAAGCCATTTCCTTGTTGAACCTCTCTGCACGGTTCGTTGGATATGCCACAGCGGTTATTTTCGCTGTCGTTGACATTACGCAGCATTCGGCCATAGGAATTGGGGCACTTATCATGGTAGGGACTTATCTGTTGTTCTACTCTGGCTATGCGTGGTATAGCCATGAAAATTTGCTTGCTGAAAGCAATATAGGCAAGATCTACAGAATCTGCAAAGCAGCTTGTAGGAAATGGAAATTCAAATATCCAACCTCAGAAAATGGATATTACTGGAAGAATTACAAGCAAAAGCATTTCTATAAGGTTAACCGTCCCAGAGCAATAAGGTTATTGCCTCGAGTTCCTTCATTGTTGACGTGGTTGGAAAAAACGGCTATAATTAAAGAACAATCTGCAGATTATGATCTTGGTCCTCAGCAGCAAGAAATGAGAGGCGAGCTTTGCACTGTTAAGGAAGCAAGGGAAGTGAAGAGCGTCGCGTTTTTGATCTGTTGGGGTTTTACCTTTTTTGCTTACAATTTGGTTTTGGCTTCTGGGAACACTTTCTTTGTTGCGCAAGCAGGCTACTTGAGAGAATTCACTAGAAACGATCTTTCTATTCTGTTTATACTCAAGTCCATCGTAGGTGATATATTACCAATCATCTGCTGGCTTTTTGGTATTCTATTTAAAAGAATGGGAATAGTTGAAATGGCAAAGAACAGGGTCACTAAGTTTGGGTTCAAAAGAACTGATGCAACAGTTCTGAAGATTGGTATTGGCATGATTTGTGCTCTGATTTGCTGTATCTTAGCATGGCATGCGGAGGTGCAGAGATTGTATTTGATAAAAAAAGAGGGAGTACTCCAAAACCCAGATCTAAGCATTTCAATGAGCACAACGGCCTTAATTCCGCAATTTTTATTGTTAGGAGTAGCAGAATGGCTTGCCGAAGATGGGTTAAAGGAATTATTTCACGGCTATGCATCAAAAACTATGAGGGCTTTTGATGAGTCATTCAGTCAGTTGGTGATTGGTGTAGGGAAACTCTTCACCATACCATCTATCTTAATTTTCGGAAGTTGGTTTCAGGAATCATCCGAGACTAGCCGTTTGGACAAGTATTATCTGAGGTTAGCAGTACTAAACAGTGTGTTCCTTCTCCTTTTTGCATTCTACTACTTCATGTATGCACACAAAAATGAATATCCGGAGGATGAAGAAATTGTGACGGAGCAAACATTAGTACATGCTCATCATCAAGCAGACCCAGCAGGAGCAAATGCAACAGAGGAATATTTTTCAATTGGTGAAGGCTCAGTGGTCTCTGAAGAGGGTGAAGAAATTGTGATGGAGCAAACATTTCATCAAGCAGACTCAGGAGAAGCAAATGCAAGCGAGGAATATTTTTCAATTGGTGAAGGCTCAGTGGTCTCTGAAGAGGGTGAAAGTGATGGATCATAGAGTTTTAGAACATGGTTTTCAAGCAGACTCAGAAGAAGCGAGAATGCAAGAGAGGAAACTTGGCAATCAGTGTAATAGGATCTGACTAATGTTATTTGACTCATGCTTTATGGATATCATATCCACATACTCATATATACTATTGAATTGAATATAGATTTTACTCCACTTAGTTTGAATCTAATATCTATCAAATAATAAATGTGAGAGTTCAATAAAATATTCCTTAAAATAAGAGTTAAAAAACATTTTCCAAATAAGTGTTGCCAAGGGGGAACGGCCAGCGAAGGCAATTTTGACTAGGGAAATGATGTAGTAATGATATTTTTACACAAAAAGTAGGTGTTTATTCACCCACTTTATAATTATTAGAATGTGTTAAGAGTTTAGTGATTGATCTCATCATATCCAATAATTATAAAGTTGGTGCTCAAGCTACATCCACTTTTTAAGTGTCAAAATATCATTAGCCAATCACGTGTATAGCTTCTAGTTGTAGGCCCAAGTAACAAGGCATATGGCGCGCCGTTGGAATGGGTCGATTTTCATTTATTTATTTATTTATTTATTTTGGTACAACCATTTTTATTTATCTTATTTTTGTGATATTGGTGGGATCAAACAGTTACTAATACTTATCTAAAGCGCGGATCGAAAAATAATGAATCGTAATCATATTGTAAAATAATTTTTTTAATATATGTTAATATAATAGTATTTATATATATATATATATATATATATATATTATATCATACTTTATAAAGTATATAAAACATTTAGAAAAAAAATAAAATCTAAAAGTTAATTATAAATAACAAATATCTTATTTGAGTGCTTGAGAGTTTCAATTGGGTGTTTTTAATTTACTGTGTCTCTTAACCATAATCTACTATGAATTTAATAGTAAAAATAAAAGAAAAACATACAAAATATTTTTCTTAGGTATATTATAGTACCATTGTTTTTATAAGATTAGGAAGTAAAGCTTGGTTAATGAATTTTATTTATTTTTCATTAACTAAAAATCAAGTGAAACAATATGTAATTAAATATATATATATATATATATATATAAAATATATATTTTATTGAATTTTGGTTGAACCTAGGTAAATTGGATGAATCAATGATCTTTAGAACCAATATCTTATCTTATTTCAATATTCAATCCGATTTTCTTAACCTTGCAAATTACTGGTAAATCACCGGCAGATTTTGAATAATTTTTACCGATATGAAAAATTCAACAATGGAAGTGAGGCGAAAAACATCATTAAAATTAACACTACTTTGGAAGCATTGCTTGAAGATGTTGGGGGGATACAGAGTATGAGTGGCGTAAAGCCACCTTGTTAAATTTTTAAATATGCTCTACCTGCACACATAAGAGAGATGAAATTTTCAAATATACACAGGAAAATTACTATGCATTTGTGAAGGATTTTGGTATCAAATCGCGAGAGTTACCGTGTATTGATTGTAAATAAATCCCAAGCCTTTATAAAAGAAGAGCTTTGCATTTGGTTTATGCAAGAAACAAAAAATTGAGAGCATTCAGAGAAAAATATATATGGTGTCTTCTAGAGTTTCTTATTTTTATTGAAAGAAATGTATTTTTCTATAAGAGAGGGTGTTATTATCTCCTTATATTTAGAGAGATGTGTAATTTTATTTTTCACATAGTGAAAATCTTTACTCTGCCTTGATTTCCTCATCATTAGGAGTTTTCCACGTAAATATTCTGTCAATTATAATTCTCTTAACTTTATTTTAGTTGCGTTGATCTATTTCTATAATTCTACCCAACACAGAGTTGGACTAAACAACGGATGCCTCAGAAAACACCCTCAGCACATCCTAGCTAATTGAAGGTTTCTTTACACAAAAATCAAATACACAAATACAAGCTGTAATTAGAATGTCTAGTGCTTAAAGCCTACAGACACCAAAGAAGTAAACTTACCTACTGCTGCTTACTCCCATTTGTTCCATCAGCACAAGTTTCAGTTCCCAGATATTTAGGTAGTGTTTGGTATCTGTTGGACCTGGAGAGAGAGCAGGAGAAACAAGAGAGACACCATGGACCGCCAACGGAGTTGGACTTTCGCTGGCCGTGGGCTATCACTGTCCATCAATGGTTGTGAGGACATATATGAAAATATTAAATATATATATAGAGATATTATTAAAAAAAATATTAAATTTCTATCTTCATATCTTATCCTACTTTTGGAGGTATGGAAATTTTCTTACTTGTGTCCTGAGACAGAAAATTTGTTTTTATCTTCACCACCAAACGGATTTTGTTTAGTGTCTCATATTTTATCCTAAGGACAACAACCAAATACTACCTTATAGTCTTCAAAAGTGTCAATTAAGTGCCATTATTAAAGATTTGAATAAAATAACAATCAATTTCTTTGGCATGCAAAAGAAATTTAGGAAAAAAAGTAGTAAATGTTAATTCCAAGTAGCAAAATCAATAACTACCTCAAAAGAATTAATTTCCACAAATGATCAAGTCAGTATTCAAACAATTTGACAAAAATCCTCAATTAGCAGACAACACACGAGCACTTCTCCTATTGAATGAACTAACAGAGAAAAAAAAAAAAATCCGCATAACTTACTATTAAGGTATCAAGATGCATATTCCTCTGCGTGTTGCAAATATGGTCCCTCAATAAAAATGCATAGAATTAAGCCCGAACCGCAACAGCAAAAGACCTATTATAGCAACCTAAAAACCACTAAATAGTTACATCATTACCATGTGTTAGAGCAGCCACTAGCATATTCTGGATTCTCACCATGAGTCAATGACAATAACCCCATGACTGAGAGGGGAAAGAAAGCATAAAAAACTAGCATTACCTGCTTGCTTCCTATGTATATATATATAGTTTCAAGCCACAGACAACTGAAACGCCTCGTGCCTTCAACTTATACATGTCAATGGTAATGGTATGAAGGGTTCAAGCTGATAACAAAACTAATGATGTTGCACCCTGCATTTCAAATTGAAATTGAAAAGCTAAGAGAAGGCAATAAAGCATGTTTTTTCTACTCTAATTTAGCAATATGCTTAGACCCGTAAACTGCTTATGGATTTTGGAATGTTTCATATTTAATTAAAGGATGCAACTTTTCCTATTTTCCTCAACAAACATAATTCTATTTTCATGTCCACCATATAACTCCAGTAAACATAAGCATGAGAAAAGTATCAATTCCCATCCACCTTTTGTCCGGGTGTCACGCATGTGGCCAACACCAAACACTACAAAACAAGCACATTACTTTAGTCAAATCCAATGCTATCAAAATTTAAGTGCAAGAAGAAATGAGGGAAAAAAATTCTAGTAGCTTTAAAAGAAGCAACTTCGTAACGAGAGCGAGAAGTTGATTTTGCTTTGCCTCAGCTGCGTCTACACCATATTGAAACTTCACAAACCTGAAGCCCAGACTCATTGCACATGCAAGTCAACAAAATTTCTCTGTTACAAAACCAAATAGCTCACAGTTTAAGAAGCAACAAATGAACTTGAGAGCGACCAACTCTTACCAACTTATTACACATTTCAGAGTAAACAGTGAGTGCATCGAAAAGTACAAATTTTACACAACCATAATTTTCTAGCTTAAAATGAGAGTAATGGTAAATTTGTCCAATTTGTTAACCAACATCGATCAAGAAAATTGTCAGCCAATTTTTTAAATTTTTGATGGGTTTTTATGCAATTGATAATGCGGTTGCGAACGAAATATTAAAAATTTATAAAATCCAAAACTAGATCTATGCAAATCGATTAGTTTGAAGGTTAGGTTCGAGTTATGTACCTGAGCGTGTTTTACAGAACTTGATCTTCGTGTTGAACTGTAGACGTTGCTCAAGAAACCACCCTCTACCAGTATCCATGATAACGACTATCCAAGTGCTAGCTCTTTGCGATTCCAAATAAGGTAGAAAACTGTTACCCCGATTAGCCAACTGTTACCGTTCCAAGTATCTCATATGATGATGAAATTACAATAATAACTTGACCATATAATGCATGGCCACAACAGAAAAATCTACCCAAAAATATTTCAGAGGCAGTAAAGAAGCAGTAATTTAGAATTCATGACTAGTTTTTTTTGGGTCGATCCTCACAAAAACATTTATGAACACAAACAAGTAAGAAACGTTGGTCTGGGCCTGACTCATATAAAATAAAACCCAACCCGTTGGCGACATATCCTGCCCAAGTGTTCGGTTGGCTCAGAAGCCCGTCTTTGAATGTTTCTTTTATTGTGTGCTCTTCTTTGTTTCTCTCCCTAGCATAGGAATATCATAACCAGAAAAAGCATAGGAATATGAAAAAAAAAAAAAAAAAGGTAGGATAGGAAGAAAACTTGACCAAAAAGTAATAATAAAAAAAGGAAAGGAAGAAAACCCAACCCAAAATGTTAGACATATTCTAACGTGAACAGAAAATAATTACACTCATATCTCTAAAGCAATACATGGCTTTAATAATTGCACGTTATCTTCCGGGAGTTAGGAATGAATCCTTGTGTCAAAATTTAACATGATAATATTATTTATAATTTCTCACCATTGATTCCAAAGATTAAACTCAAACAAGACATATGACATAAAAGTTTAAAAATGAGAGATTATATATGACCTCGTGTGAAATTTTAAGATGAGAGGATCCATTCTCAAATGAAAGTGGATTGAGTCCTAAGTTTTATCTACAAGGTCAAAGGAACAAAATCTGGGAAATTTTCTTGGGATCGGAACATACCATTTATACTCCAAGTCCCGACTCCGGGAGCTTAAGTTTCCTGCCAACCTTTAATTTACCAAAAAATTATTGCACGATTACCATTGGTTTTACAGCATATTTGGTAGTTCATCAATTTTTAAAAATATTTATTTTTAGAAAATTTTTCATAAAATAAGCCCTCTTTTCTAGAGTTGGCTTTATTACATTCCCTTCCCCTTTATTTATAAAACATATACTCACCATCACTTAAAATTTAAGATGACCTACATTTAATCTATTTTCATTTGTTTTATTCATCCTTTATTTTCTCATTTTTTATTAAAATACTCTTTATTAATAATTATACATATTAAATTTTTTAACAAAATAATATGCGGCTTATAATAATATTAATTATATATAATTTAATTTTTAAATATTAGTTTTTCTATAATAAGAGTAAAAATCATTAATAGTAACAGTAATTTTAATAATTATTTTCAAAAATAAAAATTACATATCATTTAGCTATTAATTTTAGAATATTAACATACACACAAAGAAAATTATTTGTTAATATTGCATATAAAGGTGAATTACGAAGGTGCTGAGAATAATTTTGTCATTTTACTATAAAAATATACATTAATATTATAAATTAATAGTTGAGAACATACATTTTTAAAAATAACTATTATGTTAATAATTTTTTTTCATAATATAAAAATTTTAACAATTAAATAAGATTATATATATATATATCAATATTTTATATTATTATTATAAGTCGTCAATAATTTATTTTATAAAAAAAATTAATATGTACAACTATTAATAAAGGGTAGTTTGGTTAAAAATAAAATAATAAAAAAAATGAGAAAATGGAGATTTAATGAGAAATTTGAAAATGTATTAAAATGCAACTTATTTTAAATTTGTAATTTATAAGTATGGAGAATGTGTGTTTTGAAAATAGATAGGAAGTGAGTGTATATTATATATCACCTCTCATGGGAGGATTGTATTTTACTAAAAAAGAAAGGCGTTTATAAGATGTTCTGTGCTAACAAATTAATCCAGACACATACTTTAATATGTCGTACTCTCTACCATTATCTCTTTTTCCAAAATGTGGAACTGGGTGGGAATCAATCTTCCTTATAAAGCGTTTGGTTATTGAATAAGGGTAAGGTATCTTGAATTTCCTTACATCCCTAAGAGTAAGGTTATTTTCCATAATATTTGTGTGACAAAGTGTTGATATACTCTCATTTATTATTGAATGGGATATGGACCCTAACCAATGATAAATTAGAGTGTGTCAAAGTGATGTCCCACAAATGTTATGTAAAATAATTTTCTTCATCCCTAATTTGGTACTTTACAACCTGAATGCAGTTAGATATTGAAGGAAGCAAGAGATAATACTAGTATTGGTTGTAGATGTCATGCAGGAACTTTGGCCCCATTTGTTATACTTGGATTAAAAAATAGACACTGAGAATAAGAAAGAAATTCTATGTCTCCGCTGTCCCATTTTTGAGTGGACAAAAATTTGAGTAAATTTTATCGTGGGAGAGAAATTTTAATGTTTTATACTTGTCTCTTTCTCCAAATAACTTTATGTCTCTAATATCTTTGTATTTTATGTTTTGCATTAGTAATCAAACACTACCTTTAAGTACAAGATGTTTCTTGTGGTCTTGAGTCTTGTATCTTTCGTTATTTGTGTCCCTGGGTTTTTTTTATTATTTTTGTTTTTTTATTTGAGTTTTGAGTCGCTTTTTTTCGTTTATTTTTGTTGAGCTAAAACGGTCTTACCCTTCATGGCCATTTTCTTGTCTTGATAGCATTCATAAGAAAAACAATACAATGGATATGAAGTTGAAATTTTCATAGAAGACCCAAATTCTTGGAATGCAATTGTTGCCACAAAAAAAAAAAATTCTTTGAATGCAATAAGGTGGTGTTGTTGGACTTCCTCCTCATTGGGACCTAACAACTTGTACACAAAAAAAGAAAATTACAAAAAAAAAGGAAAGCAAAACACACGCTCCTGGCGTGAACTTGGGAAAAAAAGATAGCATGAGACGAAAATAACAACGCCATGGAGAGGAAAGAAAGAGAGAAAGGCACTAGAGGAGGTTTTTCATCATAGGTAGTAAATATGCTCCATTTATCATGAAATTTTAGTATGTTGTTCCTAGTGTTTAGCTTGATGATATGATATAGTCTGATCATATTATTACCTTCTCTAGAGGCTGTTTTGTAATACCTACATTGTGGAATTATACAGGAGTGTTTCGCCCTTTAAGTGAATATTTTGTTGATTGTTGAGATTCCTTAGTATTACTAGGAGGACTGATTGTATTCTCATTGATTCATAGTGGAACATTTTTGCTTGACTAGGTCCCATGGATTTTTTGTCCTTCTAATTGGTGGTTTTCTCACATTAAAAATTGAGGTGTCTTTTATTTTACTTTTTTGTCAAATTATTATACTGCCTAGAGTATTTTTGGTACTACCTATTTAACTACAGGTGGAAAAAATATTTGTTGCTTCTAATGGAACATCAAGGGCCAAATATGATCAAGTTGAATTTCAAAACTTACTCAGTTTGGAAAACACTCTGGAAGACATGCTATACAGTAAGGATTTATATGATCCTATTGAGGGAGATAAATATAAGCCCTTGATAAGTCTAAAACCGAATGGAATAGAATGACTAGAAAAAGATTGCTTTGATTAGGCAGTGGTTGGATCTTAGTGTGTATTCACACGTTGACAAAGAAACTAATGCTCGAGCATGTGACAGAAATTGAAGGATTTATATGAGAGGAAGAATGTGTAAAATAAGGCATATTTGATTTGGAAGCTGGTAAACATAAAATATAAAAAATGTGATTCAATGCCAGAGCATTTGAGTAGGTTCTAGGAGATTGTCAATCAGCTAACAACCAATGAGATTACATTGTCTGATAAGTTGCAAGCACTGTTGTTGTTGAGTTCTTTGCTCGCAGTTTGGAAGTCATGGTTGCAACCAATGAGATTACATTGTTCACTGTTATTGTGACATTGACTAACTGACTCCAAATGGGAAGTTGACGTTGTCAATGGTTAAAGAAAGTATGTTGAATGAAGAATCCAGAAGAAGAAAGCGAGGTTTGATTAGTGCCTTCATTCAGTCAGAAGCACTTGTTGTAGAGTCACCGGGAGAAGCAAGTAGAAGACCTCATAATATGATAGGTCAGAGAGCCGTAGTAAGTCAAAGGGGAAGTCCAAGACAAGAAAGGAATTCAATTGCTATCATTAGTGGCAACTAGGGACATATCAAAAGGCATTGCAGGTACTTAAAAAGAGAGAAATCAAGAGAAAGAAATGAAGATAAAAATAGTAACAATGATAAAGACATTGCTCCTGTTGCATATGATGATGATCTTGTTCTATATCAAGAAACTTCATAAATCTTGCATGTAATGATTCCAGTTAGATCATCGATTCTGGTGCCTTATGTCATGTTACTTCTAGGCGTGAGTTTTTCTCTACTTATAAACTGGGACTTTGGCAGAATAAGGCTAGGAGATAAAGGGATATGCAAGATTGTTGGCATGGGAGATATGTGGCTTCAAACTAGCATGGATTACAGATTACAGTTGAAGAATGTTAGGCATGTGCCTGATATGCGTCTTAGCTTGATGTCAATCAAAGCATTGGAAAGAGAAGTTTACTACACTACCTTTGGTGGTGGAAAATTCAAAATCACCAAAGGGTCACTAGTTGTTGCAAGAGAAGATAGTAGTTTCACTATTCTCTAGTTGTAGAAAGTTGTGTAAAGAAGAGGTGAATGTTAATGATGATTCCTTTTCAGACTTGTGGCATATGCGTCTTGGCCACTTGAGAAAAGGACTTGGCGTTCTAGCCAAGAATCAGTCCTTTGGAAAGGAACGTCTCTAAAGACTTGCACTTATTGTTTGTTGGAAAGCATGCTAGAGTAGCTTTTCATTATTCAGGAGCTCATAGGACACCACATGTGCTAGATTTAGTTCAGTCCTGATGTTTGCACTATGGACACAAAAACACTAGGAGGTGCATCATATTTTGTGGTTTTTATTGATGACCATTCTCGGAAAGTGTAGGCTTTTGTTTTGAAATCTAAAGGCCAGGTACTCGGAGTTTCAAGAACTTCCATGCAAGTGTTGAAAAAGAAAAGGGAATGAAACTTAAATGTGTCCGAGCGATAATGGTGGTGAATACAAGGGTTCATTTGAAGACTATTGCAGAGAACATGGGATCAAGCCGTACAATCAATGACAGAATCAGGTGTATGCCCTCTCATGCAAAGTTGTCCAAATCCTTTTGGGGTGAAGCAATGAGAACTGTTGTGGATTTGATCAGCTTTTCTCCTTCAGATTCTCTAGATGGTGATGTTCCATAAAGAGTATGGACAGGGAAAGATGTCTCATATAGTCACTTGAGAGTGTTTGGTTGAGGACCTTTGTTCATGTTCCAAGAGATGAGAGGTCCAAGCTTGATGGGAAGTCCAAGCAGTGTTTCTTCGTTGGTTATGGTCACGAAGACTTTGGTTATAGGTTATGGGATCCAGTGAGTAAGGGAATAATTAGAAGCGATGTGATCTTTCTTAAAGACCAAACCATTGAAGATTTCACAAGTTAGATAAGCCATGTCTGTTACTAGAAGTGATAGTGATGTTAAGCCAGAGTCTCCTTTTAGTACTCCTGTTGATGGGGGAGATGCAGAGGTTGATGATGGAATAGGTGATGAGCCTACACTTCAGGTGCCAGTTGAGCAAGTTCCACCAGAACCACTAGTTGAGCCACAATTGAGAAGATCTACAAAACCGCATCAGCCTTCTAAGAAATATCCTTCAGATGAGTATGTGACGATCTTTGATAGTGGGAAGCCAAAGAGCTACCAAGAGGCTATTTTTGATGAGCACAAAGACAAATGGTTGAAGGCCATGCAAGAGGAAATGAATTCCTTGCATGACAATCATACCTTTGAGTTGATGAAGTTGCCAAAGGGTAGAAAAGTACTAAAAAATAAATGGGTGTTCAAGCTAAAAATTAAAGATAATGTCTCACGCCAAGGTACAAAGCAAGGTTGGTTGTGAAAGGTTTTGAGTAAAAGAAAGGAATTGATTTTGAATAGATTTTCTCAGGTGGTGAATATGTCCTCTATTCAAGTTGTGCTTGGTTTAGCAGCAAGCTTGAATGAAAACCGCATTCCTTCATGATGACTTGGAGGAAGAAATTTATATGGAACAGCCAAAGGGTTTCAAGGTTAAAGGAAAGGAGCAGCTTGTGTGCAAATTGAAGAAAAGTCAATATGGTCTCAAGCAAGTACTAAGGCAATAGTACAAGAAATTTTATTCTTTCATGGCGATCATGTGTATAGTAAGACTACTTCGGACCATTGTGTATTTATCAAGAAATTCTGATGGTGATTTCATAATTTTCTTGATTTATGTGGATGACATGTTGATTGTTGGTCATAACAAGCAGAAGATTCAGAGTCTTAAGAGTGACTTGAGCAAGTCTTTTGCTATGAAGGACTTAGGTTCTGCAAAGCAAATCCTTGGCATGAGAATCACTCGTGACAAGAAGAATGGTAAGTTGTGGTTATCTCAACAGAAGTACATAGAGAAGGTGTTGGAGAGGTTTAACATGAGTAATTCAAAGCCTGTTGGTACTCCACTTGCTGGTCATTTCAAGTTAAGTTCATAGCAATATCCTACAAGCGAGAAAGAAAGAAGAGATGAAGAAGGTTCCATATGCATCTCAGTTGGCAATTTGGTGTATGCTATGGTATGTATTAGGCCAGATATTGTTCATGCTGTTAGTGTTGTTAGCCGTTTCTCTCTAATCCTGGTAAGGATCATTGGCAAGCTGTGAAGTGGATTTTCAAGTACCTTCAAGGTACTTCTAGAGTTTGTTTATGCTTTGGTAGTGGTCAGCATGTGTTGGATGGTTACACAGATGCGAATATGGCTAGTGATCTTGATTCTAGGAAGTTTACTTCGGGTACTTGATGACTTTTAGGGGAAGCTGTGTCATGGTGTCCAGACTTTAGAAATATGTTACTTGATCTTCTATTAAGACCGAATATATTGTTGTTATTGAAGCTTCAAAAGAACTCTTGTGGATGTAGAAATTCCTATAAGAGTTGGCCTTTTATCAAGAGAAGTTTGTGTTATTTTGTGATAGCCAGAGTACTATCCATCTCATAAGAACCCGATATTTAATTCAGGTCGAAGCACATAAAAGTGCGGTATCATTGGATACGTGAAACATGGAGATGAAGTTGCCTCATTGGAAAAGATCTATCCTGACAATGGTTCCGATATGATGACTAATGTTTTGCCGTCGTGAAGGTTCTTTCTTGAGAGAGAATAGGCTTAGTGAAGGTGCATCTCTACTTTAGTCGAGAAGGGGAGATTTGTTAGTGGGCTTCCCTCTTCATTAGGGCCCAACGCTTATACACAAAAAAAATTACAAAAAATAAAAGTAAAATAAAAAAAGAAGGAAAGCAAAACACACACCACTATAGTGTAAACTTGGGAAAAAAGATAGTGTGAGATACGCTAGAAATAACAGCGCCACAGAGAGGAAGGAAAGAGAGAAAGGGCTACAATGGGTTCATCATCAGATGGGTAAACGTGTTTCGTTTATTATGAAATTTTAGTATATTTTTCTTGGTTTTGAACTTAATGATATGATATAGTCTGATCATATTATTACCTTCTTTAGAGGTTGTTTTGTGATATCCACATTGTGGAGTTATTTGGTTGTGTTTCGCCTTTTGGGTGAGTATTATGTTGATTGTTGAGATTCCCTAAAACTACTAGGAGGACTTATTGTATTTCCCTTGATTCATAGTGGAACATTTTTGCTTACTAAGTTCCGTGGATTTTTTGTCCCTCTAATTGGGGGTTTTTCTACGCTAAAAATTGAGGTGTCTCATATTTTACTTTTTCTATCAAATTATTATCCTGCTAGAATATTTTTTGTACTACCTATTTAACTGCATAGGTGGGAAAAATATTTGTTGCTTCCACTATTGATAACAATTTCAATCCTGAAATTTCTCCAACAGGTGGAATTTCAATTGACTTGAATTTGAATCTCTTATCTCTTCATAACAAATTTTCATGGTGGCAACGGCTAATTTGTTTATTGATGTCTGCACGATATGTGCAATCCATTCGTGCAATTGAAAGAGGAGTATGCAAACCTTAGTGGGAAGACAATAAGAGCAAAATTAAAGGTAAGGGAACAATCTTAATGAGCGAGTTTCCGTTCAAGTATTGAACACCTTATGACTTCATTTAGAGGTCAAAAGAGAATGAGAAAAAGAGAAAAGGAAATTTTTTTAAATATATCAAATTGTTTTTTTTTTTGTTTGCTTTCTTCTTTTTCCTGTTTCCCACTCATGCGCATTACCTTAAAATATCTTTGGATAATGAAGTTTGTTAGCAACTTGATGATTTCCTTTTCCTTTTTCTCTCTCTCTTTTCCCAAGTTTCGCTTTGTTTGGCACGAGACAAAGGTGAATTGCCCAACAAAGGTTGACTGCCTATGAAGAAAGAAGTCACTAAGCCATTGGAAGAAGCTCTTTGTAATCATTTTGAATGTGGACACGGAATATTGTTGTAGGGTAGGAAGCCTGAAATAGACATTTGCTCAACGTGTTGATAACTTTGATATGATATCACTGTGACTCTATCGACCCCAAGTCATGACTCTTGTTGTAGCTTTCATATCAGGAACCAATTCGAGAAGGGTTGTAATTAGAAGAATTTATCATGCCTCCGTTCAATGTATATATGAATATATGTAAATTTGTATTGTAAGAACGTCAAAATACAAATACCTACAAGGAGAACGTGGTTACTTAAGTGCCAAAGACAGTCAATGCCTATAGTGTTTATGGCACCAGGAGTGTCAACCACGTTGACCGCTGGGCAGAATTGCTGGAGTTACTGGTGTTGAATGGGAGTTGATTAGGCATTAACCCATTGATCGTCGCCGCGCGCAACCGCCCTTCTACCACTGCCTTTGTGAGGACACATTGGAAAATAATAAATATGTATAGGGGTATTATTGGAAGAAATTATATTAAATTTATTTCTCTATATCTTGTCCCTAATTTTTGGAGGTACAAAAATTTTATATTTTGTCCAGGGTTTCTGTCCCTATTCCCTCTCCACCACCAAAGATTTGGTTTCTAATATCTCTATTTACTGTTGTATCACTAATCAACTATACAGTGTCATAAGCACCATAGACATTAACTGCCTTTGACACCAGTGTAACCGCCTAAGGAGAAACCAAGGAACAATAAAAACATTCACTAAGGAAATAACAAATACAAAACATAAAACATGAAAACACAAACTCCTAAATAATGGAAATAAAAGAAAACAGTGAAAATGTTATCAAAGAATAAAGATGTTAATCACTTTCAACAATACTCAAACAAACTAAGACCAGAGAAATCAAAGAGGAAAAGAAAAAATAGGATTGGCTCAAATTTATATTAGACGCAAAATCTTATTATTTAATATACTAATATGCAAACATCAAAATCTAAGTATGGGATTTTTTTGAGTTAGGAGTTGTTTGATAAGATAGCTTTAAATGTAATGGAGTTCTTGTGCTGCTAGTGTATCCAAGTAGCAAATTGGTTGAATTGTATTTATTCTTGTTGATCCCTCCTTTGAGGGCCTATTTTATAACTAAAAAAAAAAAATCTTTATAGCAATTCTACAACTAGAATAATGAAAACAGAATTTTTTTACGGACATTATGATAGTGATAAAATAAAACTAAGTAGTAGAGTTCTTTTATTTATTTAAAGTTGAATAATTATGTTGCATCATTTTAACAATTAAAGGCATCCAAAGAATATATATATATATATATATATATATATATATATATATATATATATATATGTGTGTGTGTGTGTGTGTGTGTGTGTGTGTGTGTGGTTGTAGTAAAAATAAACTATAATCCAGACAAAATTTACTTACAATGTGAAAAGACCATAGTTTCAGGGCAGTCAACAATATAGCATTTAGTACTAGCAAATCCTATTGCGTTTTAATGCTGACATTAACCTACTCTTTTCTATCTTCTCCGTCGTTTCGAGAACTCCTTTGTTACAAGAAATAGTTCAAAACTCTGAGATGTCAGGTTCAAGCGGTAGGTAGGATAAAGACTTGAGTAGATGTCCCAATTTAAATCAATCACGACTTTTCAATGTAAAAGAGAAAAAAAGAGTCGCGTGCCATGCGTAAACTGTCTTCAGTGTTGCTAGTTTTAGCAGTATAAACACTTTGTCTTGCTGAGCACCAAAAAATTTCTCTTTTCTAGTTTAATTTTGTTCTATTATTCCTCTCATAGAGTTTAACAGTTATATTATCTATCTAGATATCCACAATACTTTGATCTATCTTTTTTTTGGTCATGCTTTGATCTATATATATATATATATGACATTTGTTCACACTCATTGCATATGAGATTGATTTTTAGTGAGTGCAGAGCCTGCTCTACCTCACAATAATTGATTGTTTAAACTGTTGATTCAAATTTGCTTGCCACTTAACGTACCCCTTGTGAATACTAATATACTTTCTCAAGTTATTATTCCTGTGAAATGTACACTTCATAACAATTTTTCTTTTGAATTTTTTTATGGAGAAAATATAGTAACTATAACTATATAACAGTCGAGTGTAAATTTACTCATAAATATTTCACTCAAACTCTATTTTGTGCGAGCACAATTGTGCAACAACAGTAAGTCAGTAACGTAGCACACCACAATTCACTTTTAAAGCATCATCCGTTTGATTATAAAGTCAAGATTTCGATGTCATTAACATAAACATTTAGATAAAGAAACAAGGTGGGTCAATTATTTGTTTAATTTGGAATAGCAAGTGACATATCTTTAAAGTTATCAAGATTTATGCATGACATTTTAGTTAATCAAATTCCTCCTTTCAAATCAACTATTGAAAGAGATTATGTACTCCACAGCCACCGCCCCAAGAATCGCAACAAGATTTACATTAGAAAAGCAAAAGGGACTTGGAAATTGTCCAGTTAAAACTTGTCTAACAATAGATTGATTGATTTGGGGGTGGCATGATCTTCCTATGCACAAGGCCCTACCAAGGTTCAATTCCCTTCCAAATAACCACTCAAAGTGAGTACAAGGTCACGTGGGAGGGTGAAGCAGCGTGAGACCTGGCATGAAGGGTAGAGGTGAGGGAGGGAGTGGGCGTGAGGGTGGGAGCCATGAAGATGAGGGGCAGTGTGTGAAGAAGAGGGTGGTTTGTTGGGCAGCTGTCTTCTGTCTTAGGAATGGGGGCACGTGATGGGCACGAGGGTCCCCCTCGAATGTCTGTCTTCGATCCATCCAAATAATTAATCATGAACCATCTTAGCCTTTCTTAGCACCTATTAGCATAGCATCACTTAGGTCACTTAGGTGGATTTAATGCATGAAAAAGTATGTCAAATTGCCAAACTAGAAAATTGCCCTTATGCTTAGCATTAAATACACAAACGGGTGGATGGAACTATATCAATAAGAATTTCAAGAGGATTTGTTATTCTAACACTTAAAAAGGTGTCAATTGAAATCTAGACTTCATCACCTTTAAATGTGATGGATAGGTGGAGAAGTTGAAGGACCATCGCATTCAATAGTGATGGAGTGACCTCAATTAACAACCACTTTAAATGTTAGAATAACATTTTATTATGCAATTATCTCATATACAATGCTATCCTTTGGTAATTTAATGGAATCATGTACTAATGGACAATTAGATATCTATGAAATGTCAACTAAAATTATGATCGGACTACTTCATATTCTATTAACTTCTAATAACTTCTTTTAGCAAGAAAGTATTAGATATTCCGTTTCAGCTTAGACGAAAGTTAATGGTGGGTCACTCCATCCTATGAAACTAAAATGCTAATCTCTATATAGTCTGAATATTATCTTAATTGATGCTTGATGAGTATCTAATAACCTACTTGGCAATAACTTCTACTTGGCAATGGGTCCAGTGTGAGGGTTATGGAGAGAGGGTTATCCATTCACAGCTAAGCTAAGAGGACCCAACTTTAGGTTGGGAGTGATTCATGTTGAACTGTTGGAGGAGGCGTTGAGGCATTAACTCCAAAATTGCCCGTATATCTTCCATATCTAAGTGGCACCCACCTTGTATTATATACTTCCTCAAGTAAATTGGGTCCATGTATTCTACCCCACCATCCATCAAAGGCCACACTTTGACAAAGGCCTCTCCTTTGACCGCAGAAAATCATGATTGATCCTTCCTTCCTCCAAATTATTACACTCAATTCTCCTAGGTAATGGACCTTTAACAACCTAATATACACTCAATAATTTTGAAAGGGAAAATTGAAGGACTACTCAGGGCCACATAAATTCAAGAAAAATTTTCAGTATGTTCTCATCACTCGCCATGACTAATCAAGGTGATGTTATAGCAGGTTGAAGCATTGAAATAGATTGATGGGAAATAAAATCTGGGTATTATTATTTTATCCCATTAAGCCCTTGGTCTCATTCATGTAGGCGCAATAAATTCTCTCCTTTGCAAAACAGATAAGTGTCAGAGCTCATTGCTGCTGCAATTTGCAGGGATGCAATTAGGAAGAGGATAAGAGCCACCATTTCTCTGAAAGGCTCTCCAATTAAATTCACACGAATTGACTTAATCTGTATTTAAGCCTTAAAATTAAATCAATTCTTATTAAATCTGATTGAATTTTATAAGATTATAAAACTCAAATAATTGAATTTTATAGGATTTAACAAATGAAATTATTTTTTTATTTTTGAAATATTCAAACATTAGATTTAATATATAAATCGAATCGATTTCTAATTTTCTTTTTCTCGTTTCAAACATTACCTGAAGGAGCATACTCTTAGGTGCTAGTACAAGAGTTGGAATTGTGTGATCAACCATCGTGGGGACCAAAACACTGGCATTCTTGTATAAATTCTAGCATGATTTGTTTGTGAGGAAGAAGCTTTCTGTGCCTATGTACATAGTACCCACGGTAAGGGGCCTCCTTGCTCTGAAGAATGTCTCACATATAGACATGCCCACATGGCTATAACAACCTAGCCTATATGATAATAAGTTACAAATATAAGCATTAGGAAAGTGCAATTACAACTTGTACAAACATAGATTTACAAATCAAACTGTTCTGGCTGTGATATAGGTTCATGTGCAGGTATCAGACTAGTAAGCCTCATTGATCATCTTAGTCAATATCTATGAATATGTTAAGTCCACCAATTATTGTCCATGATTGTTCAAACTCTAAATACTTAAATTAGGAACTGATTTTCAAATTGAGAATTTTGTCCACATCCAAATCAGATTAGGTTCTTCTTAATCTCATCACAAGCTTATAATTGGCTGTGTGCTAGGCTGCCAGCAGAAGATATAAAAGCTAGAATGCATTTTCAATTGTAAAATCAATCAAAGTTTTAAGTCTAATGCAAGTTGGCGACATTTGTTTTATGTAACTAATGATGAAGTAACAGTAATATTTGATAATGTGTTGATTGCATAGAACGGACCACATGGCTCTTCAAGTGGATATATTCGATCTCTGACTCCCAACTGTCCCTAGCTGTTAGTGCACATTGTGACGGTTTTCTGTTAACACTGCTGAAAGTTGTATGATTTCTCGGTGTCAGATCAGTTAGCATGTGCACAGTATAATAACTCCTTGATTCCCTGAGAACCAGAGATAGACAGAGAGAAAGAGAAATAAAGATTATGATCAAGCTCAGTTAACACGTATTATTATCTTGCTAATAAGATCCTAGTACTATTTTGTTAAGTTTAAAAAAGCTTAGGCTAAGAGCAAGACTCACTGAACACTTACTGAGATACTTATAAAGAATAAAAACTTGAAAAATGAATTTGGATTTTACTAATATAAGTAGCAGTTTATTTAGAATATGTGTTGGTGCTTATATTTATTAATAAGCCAAGGAGTAAAGAACAGATTTCTTAGGAGATAGAAAAGTGATGTACACATTGAACGTGGTCAAACTCAAATGAGAACATGAGACCCTGAAATTGATATAACATGGCAGAAAGAGGACAAGTTAAGGGGCACAAACGCCCTAATAATTTTGTACATTGGAGAAAAAAACAAGGGAAGTGAAGGGAAAGCAAGTGGGCTATTAAGACCCACATGGCAGCACCTAAGCACTGAACCTAGTGAGGATCCCTCTGACACAAACATCTCCCCTCCGAAAAAAAAAAGTCTAAGGTGAATCATATCATAGGCCTTGTTCGTGTGAACAAGCTTATCAAACCATGTCATATCAAAGCTTGTAACAAGATATGGCAGCTTCTTTTGGCGTGCAACGAGGGATGAGCCTTTGTTTCCCTTCCATCAACATTTCATTACCCTTTGGTCTCTCTTCACTCATTCTCACACAAACACATTATATTATTATAGGAGGAAAAAATAATAATAGTAATCATGTGAAGAGGCCATGCCACAAGGTCCTAGACCATGACTCACCGCACATGCTAGTGTATGCCTAAAGTTAAGCAACTGACAATTTTACATAATCCAACGTGTTTTGTTGAAATTTTCTTTCAAAATAAAATTTTCTAATCAATGTGAATTAGTTAAGACTCGAAGCATAATTTATCAAATTCCCCTTCTTGTTCAGCATACTCTGTTCAATATATAATGAAGGAATGATTTAAAGTCAACCTGTCCATGCACGTCATCTTTTGGAGTTTTTCAGGTTGCTTAATTTTGCTAAAAACAATATAGAAAATAATGAAATTAGCAAATAATTAAAAAAAAATTGCGTAACTCTGCTTATTTTGGCACATTTTAGTGCACTTTGATTACTTTTGCTTGAAATGTTGTGAACTTAATTAACTTTCTCCTGAAGAATCAGATGAAACTGAGATTAAAAGAAATTATGAGCTGACATCTCCATTAGAACATGAAGACAACGAAATTTAAAAGGATAATTATTTCCTCATTAGCAACTAAAGAGAAATGTAATAATATGAATGAGTTAAAGTCATCAATGTAACCAAAATAAATTCCTCTATTCTGTTGGAATGTCTTAAAACCAACTAGATACATGAATTAGTAGTTTATTCTTCGTAAGGGGAAGAAAATAAAATTGAAAATACATTATTTTTTAGAGAAAATTGCATTATTCTCTCTAGATTTAGTATAATTACACTCATCCTTCTATTTTGCAAAGCTATTATTGATCTCCTTTGAGATTCACTAAAATTACATTGTATTGATCTCTCATATATATACTAATCGTTAATTTAAATGATAAAGAAATATAATATGTGGTATATAAATAATTATTAATGATAAAATTATAATATTTTTACAATATTTAGCATATACATTAACTAGAATACCTTTTTTTATCATAAGTTATAATTATAAGTTTTTTCATGTGATAAAAAAGTACATTTTTTATCATAAGTTATAATTATAAGTTTTTTAATGTGATAAAAAATATTTTATTCAACTGATGTGTTAATTTTTATCAAAATATTATAATTTTTTCATTAATAATTATGTCTATATCTATTCCATTTTATCTTTTGTTATCACTTAAATTAACGGACTAGTATCTAGGGGAGGTTAGTGTAATTTTATTGTACCTTAGGGAGATTAGTGATAGTTTTATAAAATAGAAGGGTCTGAATGTAATTATACTAAATCTCAAGAGAGGTGAGTGTAAATTGCTCCATTTTTTATGATAAAGTAAAAGTGCATTAGTTATTGTTTGCAACAATTGAGATGTGGGTATGGATTCGTTCATACCATGTGTAAATCTTGTACATTTACACCTTTTAATGACTCTTTATAAAAATTAAATTTAATTGATCCAATCATTGAATTATGTGATATTATATTGACGATCAAACATGTTAAATGTTAGAAAAATCGAATAACAATAAATATGTATTTTAATGGTTGATATTTACTAGTATTTTAATAAATATATTATATGTTAAAAGAAAATGACATGATGAAATATCAAATCATTTTTAAACTGGATGAAATTTGATATATTTGATCTACTAAATAAGAACTTTGAATTCAATAATTGGATTGATAAAATTTTATACCAATAAAAATTATTGAAATATATAAGTATACCAAGATTTATCCTGATATAAATGGATCCACACCCTTGAGATATATATATCCTCCGAGATGGGGTTAATGGACTCCTGTTGAATTGAATGAAAGATGGGTTATTGTGGATGGTTTGAATAGAAGCATCATTTCATCGCCCTCACGCTTCTAAGTCTATAATCAATGTTGCTTCCTAAATTTGGTCACCAATGCCATTAGGGCATCATATGGAGACACTGCCATTACACCAAGCGGCCCTCGCTCCCTTTGTGGCTTACTCATACATTTCACCACCATCCAGCGATGTAATTAATCACTACAGGCAATGTAGATTTCCTTGTGTATAATGGAATGTAAATAACAAGGAAGAGAAAACCAACTGCCGGAACCAAGTTAACCAAGAATTGGTCCGTGGCCGGTTGGTTAAGTGCCTAGAATCGGATAACTTCAAGGGCCAAGAATGAAAACGGAACGATCTGATTTTATGGGTTTTTGGTCATTTTGGCTGAAAAAAAAAGGAAAGCCTAATACATTCCCAATTCCTTGCTTTACTTCACAGCCTTCAGTTAGAAAGTTAGGCAGAGTTAGAACTTCAAGGCTCCGCTTCAAGCTCAACCCCATCCCAGCCACCGCCTCCGCTCGCCTCCGCGGGTCCACCCTCCCTCGCGAGCTAGTCCGGCCTTGTTTCTAGCACCGCTCGTGCTGCCTTTGCTCCACCCTCATTCTATGCGCGCCAACCTTTGCTCCGCCTCGCTTCTGTGTGCCGCCTCTGCTCGCTTGCTCCTGTGCCGACCTCTGCTCCTCCTCGCTTCTCCGCCTCCGCTTCCGCCAGTCCCACGCCGCACGCTCGCCACACCCACTTGGTATTACCTCTTCATTCCTTTTGTAATTTGTATACAGTTGAGTTTAGTGATTTTTAGTTTTTTACTTTAGTTTTTAATTTTTTATATTTGTATATGTTGATGGTGTTGGAATGTTGGATTAATAATGTGTTTAAAGTTTAAACTTCAAATTGTTACAGCTCGATTTTATGACTATTGTTGGCTTATTAATCAAATCAATGTATAGTGGTAGGGGACCCAAATACAATGATAATGTGGAAATTTTATCACCTATTTTGTGTTGGTTATGTTAATGTTGATGACTTAATATAGGTTTTTGCTTTTGAATTTATCATATGTGTATATTTATATATATTTTATTATATTCCGTTAAACCGTTTGGACATAAACTTTTAAATCAGTGCCTTACCTTTCAATACTATCATTTCTCTTCCTTGGTAAATAAGTCACATTTAGCTCCTAAGTATGTTATAATTTTGTTATTAATAATATTACACAATGATAATAATATAATCCGAATTTTTGACAAAATACATAATAGTAGTTAGATTAAATGTATTGGTAGAACTTATCTCTTCATTAAAAAATTATTAATTATGTCACATCATTCGAATGTTTATATTCTGGCAAAAATTCTATATGTCTAGTATTTTTCTTTTGATATAAATCAACTGAGTGATTCTTTTGTTTTTTTTTAAAAAAAAACTTGTCACATTACTATTTGGGTAAATTACACTTATCTCCTCTGAGATTTGTAAAAATAAAATCACACCCATTTTAGTTGTCCAACCTACACCCACACCCTTCTGTTTATCAAATTTTAAGCATTTATATTATGTCACACCCCTAACTAACAGAGTATTAGTAAACTCAATAGAATTTTATTTTTCTGATATTAACTTTTCTAATTAATAAAATTACAAAAATATCTTTATCCACTCTCTTTGTTAATTGTGAAAAAAACCTAAATCCCCATCTTTCTCACTTCTCAACAACAACAAGAGAGTGATAAGGTATTTTTATAATTTTATTAATTAAGAACAATTAATATTATAAAACTATCATTTTGTTAAGTTTACTAATGATACTCTATTAATGAAGGGTGTGAGTGTAATATAAATAGTTAAAATTTGATAAGTAGAGATATGTGAGTTGTATTTCCATAAACCTCAAGGGAGGTGAATGTAATTTACTCTTACTATTTTCATGTTTTCAAAAAATAAAACACTTTGTTATGCCAGCAACATATATATATATATATATATATATATATATATCTAACTAGAGTCCTAAGAATATTGATTAAGGAAGCAAAGCGAAGTAAGTTTTTAAACCATCTAGTGAGATCCTTGCATTGGAAACTTAAAATTCCTTCTTTTTTGTAATATGCTGATACTTGCTTTTTTGAATATATAACCAGTGCCCGACCCAAATATATATCGGGTTAAAAGATTATAAAATATACTTATCACTTAATATAAGAAAATGGTGCAATGTTGAATTTTCTTGTTTTTGTTGCATTAGGAAATACTTTCAAGTTAAACCAATCATCAATATGTAGTTGAAGTTCCAAAATCATAATCGACTTTAAAAAAGAGGTTATATATATCAAAATTGTTGTATATTCCATTACTGTTTGCATTCATTGATAAAAAAAATTATTGAATAATAAAAAAACTGTTGTTAAATTAAAGTTATTTAATTTATATTTAGCTTTATAAGACTGTCTTCATATTTTATTATATTTGTTGCTATCTCAACCGGAGGTAAAGATAGTGGAGGTCAGTATCTTGGTTGACATTAATCTGTCGAGTCCAACCCTTTCCTGTACTATGATATTTATAGGGGTCAGGAAGTGTCTGCCATAAATGTGAGGCATATCACTATTACCATGATTAACTTTTAGCAACATCTATTAATAAGAACTGTTGTTAAAACATTTTAGTAAATTTAAAAGGTGCTATTCAGAATATAATTAAAAGTGTTATTAAAAAATTTTTAGTACCATTTCTACGAGTGTAGTGTATAGTCCATGTTAATAAATAGTTTTACTAATACCTTAATTTTATGTGATTTAGTAACATTTTCCAAATGTTTCTAAATATCAATTATGTTGTAGTGTGCACTACGGCATCAATAGGGACAACAAATTGGAGTCCGATTGAGGAGCGGGTGGATTTTTTTTACCAGTGTGTGGTGAGATAAGCCCAAGCTAGTTGATAACAAAACCTAAACAAAGATCAAGTCTCTCAGGATCAAGTCTCTCAGCATTAAGTTTTTTAAAGAGCGAAGAGATTTCGTTTGACAGGCAAGAATTTAATCAACCCAAGCTACCGAAGAGACAAAAGTCATGTGGACATCACTGCCAAGTGGATGAGAAGTCCAGATGGATCAATATCCATATAAGTTTTGTATTAAAAACAATTACTCCCTCCATTTCAATTTATCTATCAAGATTTTTATATTTTTTTTTAAATATTTGGCCATTTCCTTGTAACGAGCAAGTTCATGGGAGAACCACCCCAAAAACTAACTATTGGAATGGAAGAGTCTAAGTTCTTATAAGATCTCCTTTTCAAAATAGCCTCCTCAAAGTGGGACTCTCATTGCATTGCTACCTCCTTTGAAAGCTAGCATCCCGATAACTACACTATGCGACCCTTCACTTGGTGATGCTTCAATATAATCGATCATTGATAAGATTCTTAGCCAATCAGAACCCTCCGCATACTCTGCAGCACTTTACTCAATGATGCTTCACTCGGTCATGATCAACCCCTTCCCCAGTCAGAACCCTCCGTAGGTATCCTTCTCCAATTGGCTAGTTCTCAATGAAAGCACCATCTGAAACAAGATGAAAATTGATACAGAAAGTATGCCTCGAATTGTATAACAGATTAAGCAATAAAGTGCTTAAAAGGTTTTTTTTTTTTCCAATAACAGAAGAAGTTTGTAAGTTATTCTTATTATGAGAAACTGGAAATTACAAATGATAAAAGAAAGTATGGTGACAGCTTTGAGATGATGGAGTAAGATGTGCAAATCCTGAAGTAGAAGGACCTGTCTCCACTCAGCTAATTATATTGACCTGTAACACCTGAGATAGAAGGGAAGGAAAATTAGAGGAGAGGAAAAGAAAATAACAGAAGAGAGGAAGAGAGGCCAGAGGGAAGTAATACCACAATTTACATTCTAATATATATTAAGATAGTGTTAATTTTTTTCTTCAATAATACCCACGTCAATCTAATTAATTGTGTTAATGGAAGTAATATACTAAAAGAGTGGTATATTAAATATATCAATGGAAGTGGTGGAAAGAAATAATTCTGTCTAATTATACAATTTTGTAACATTATCGAGACTAATTTATTGCTCTTCTTAATATTTTTTAACAAATAAAATTGAAACGGAGAGCATAAAATCTAAAATATTTGTTAGAGCTGTGTTCTCGAATACACGTAAATATGGAAGAATACGATGTTTAATCACTTGTGTGCACCGAGTCTACATTACCAGTGACGATATAAGATATAAAATGACATGTAAAAAATATCGCCTTCCTCTCATTGATGACCACAAGGAAGATATCACAACCCCGAACCCAAGGGCGCAACTATCATTGCCAGAGCAATGTATGCTCTTGTCTCCAACATTTAAATTTGAAAACATCAAGGAAGATACACGTATCCAGACAAAAATAGAACTTTGAGTCAAATGAAACTTTGGACATGTCTGAATCGAGGGGTTAGGCGGGGAAATTAAAGACCGTATGGTTACTTTTTCATTTTTAAATTGAAAAAATATTAAATTTATAAATAGTAAAGAATATTAAAAGTTATGTGACTGGTTTTCTGTTTGTTTTTATTTTTATAAACTTTTAAATAAAAATGCTTGCCCATAGTGTCATCGGTAGTTCCACTCTTAAGATCACCACTTTGAAATGGGTTTTATCTAACCATCACTTCCGTTCCGAAATTGCATAAGCAATCTTGACAACAAAAATAAATAAAAATATTTAATTTTGATGAACAGTCTAAATAAATTAGTCATTCAATTATATAATGAATACATCAATAAATATGATTAACTCTCATCTTCACTACTTAAAAAGTTATTAGATTCAAAGATTTGATTGGATAACACTCTAAAAAATTTTATATTATTGTCGATGCATCAAAATCTATCTTGAAAAATAAAAATAACATTAGTGCATCCTTTTTATTCTCTTCCAAGCTCTTCTATTTAAGCATACTGCAAATGTCTTTCCTACAATTTTTCTTTCTGAAATTTATAATTAACATCTGACATAATGATTTAATTTCTTGTCATAATTTTCCTTAAAAAATTTTAATCTAGTATGCTATTCTTGAATTGAGATGAAAGCCTTGAAATTAGCTATGTTAATGGAATTTTCCAAAAAAATCTATGTTAATGGAAGAAATATAACTTGTACTACTTATTGGTACTAATATTTTGACTTGCCTATATAATCGACATCGTAAGCTACACTATAATGAATTTCGTTGTCATTCGTAAATGGTAAAAGTCGATCAAAAAATAGACCAAATATATTAATCAAAAGAAAATAAAATGAAACGAGATCTTCCTAGGATCTATATGTGTAAACAGACAAAAAGATGCAGAGAATTAATTTAATCATAAAAGCATTTCTAATACATTTTTTAGTTCCTGCATTGCGCTGTTTATACACTTTTCTGATTCGTACCGTGTCGAATATGATAACCTATGCATGTGATTTTAGTCCCCATGGTCATGGTTTCAGATGTTTCATTTTCTAGGTGATAATGATCAATGGTCAATTTATTCACCTGCCCGCCCTAACCTTATTCTCCATCTAAACAATACAAATATTGGTGCGATCTTTGACTAATACTAACTATAAGGTATTCTTTTTCCAAATATTGGCATGCATGGAAGATTTGGTTACTCATCGTTAGTCAATATGAACATAAAGCAACAGATTTGAAGCAAACCCCCCACCTAAAAGTTCAGAGATTGGCGAGAATCTAAGTCCACCATATGAAAATCTCTCTTGGATTCCAACCTATACCTTAAATATTCCAACTTCTTAGAAGTAACCAACAATCAGCAAAGACCAAAGACGGGTGATGAACTAATTGATGCTAAATGTGAGAGAGGTAAAAACGATGGAGATATTGAATGCGTTTGTTTCAGCATTTTAAAACTTGAAAAATTGTATTTTATCTTTTTTTAAACTATAAATTATGTGCATTTTAATGCTTAAATTTTAAAAATTTGTAAATTAATCCCCTAAATTTTCATAAATGTGCATTTTAATTAAAGTGTACTAAATCCATTAAACTTTAAAATATGTACAAATTGACCCTAAAGTTTTCTGAATGTGCAACCCAATACATATATTTTCTTAATATTGAGATATTTTTACTAATAATTAATGAAAAATTAGCAAAAAGAATCAATTATATTTACACATTTAAAAAAGGTTAAGGGTCAAATTACATATTTTTAAAGTTGAGATTTTAAAGTTCACCTGACCTATAGTTCAGGGCCAAGTGCTATTTTTCCTTTAAAAAAGTGATTATTAAATTTAAATTTTATATATAACAAAAAAAAAAAGAAGCTAAAAACAGTTTTCAGAAGACTCTTTTTAACTTTTACAACAACAACAAAAATGAGATTATGATTATTTTTAAAAAAATACCCAAATTTATTAAAAGAGATATTTTAAGTAGAAAATGATTTTTACCAAGAATCTTACCCAAACACACCCGTATTTTACCAAGGTTAGATCTTGATCTTCAAGCTGGACGACAACTGGTCAAGCTATAGTTGACAACAGTGATGACGGTGCCTGGCGTGGTGGGCAGCAGCTTCAATCGTGGTAGGCGTCGGCATTTGCCTTTGATGGCGGTGGCTTTGGCTGTAATGGGTGGCGACGGCAACAACGTGGGGGAGTTGTAGGTGAATGACAGGGTTCTTTGGAGAAGAAGTGCCGCTGTCAGAAACGTGGTGACTTTGGGGTTGAAACTTGATCACAGTACTCTTAATTTTAGTAGAAAAGTCCATAAGTTAAATTTAAAACAAAATTATTTAGACTCCTAAAATATAAAATTAAAACTAAAATTGAGTTGGACACTTGTAACACATGTCAAATATCTATTAGATCACTTAAGAGAGGGTTTCAAACCCTTCCAAATAAACAGGGTACAGTAGAAATCACCAATAAAAAATTATGATGGAAATTAAATCGGTCAAAAAATTAGGCAGTGAATTATAACAATTTACGATTTAGTATAAATTGAACACAAAATTGGTCAGAATGTTTGGCGCCAATTGCAGGGGAATCAAATTTAATTGGAGGAAAATATATTTTTGAATGATTTATTGGTCAAAAATAATTTATTTATGTTGAAGTTTAATAAATACTATTATATCTAGTCACAGAAATTTCACTATTACTTGAAAATACTATTCTACCTGACTATCTAGTCACAAGTTTAGTTTTTTATTTACCTATTTGTTATTAATCTTTCAGTCAGAAAATATTAACCAAAATTGTGACCGGAAACAACCAACAATATATATATATATATATATATATATATATATATATATATATATATATATATATATATATATATATATATATATATATATGTAACAATTTATGATCGAAAACAAATAGGTCACAAAAGTGGTCGTCAGAACGCTTAGCACCATTTTGGAGGGGAATCAAATTTATTAAAGCGAAATACATTTGTAATCGATTTATTGGTCAGAAATTATATACTTATTTTAAATATTATTAAAAATATTTTGTGACTTAATAATCAGTCGCAAAAGATTTATTATTATATATATATCATTCTAACCAATTATTTGATCACAAATTTCATTCGTTATTTATTATTTTTACTTTTTTGACCAATCTTTTGGTTAGAAATTACTAATTAAATTTGTGATCGTAATTAACCAACTACAAAGACGATTGAAACAAAATCGGTCAAAAAAGTGGTCTAAAAAAGTAATAATTTATTGAGAAATACTTAGATATTCTAAACAAGAGAATACATATGTATTGTTCTATTTAATAAATGACACATCAACTTTATACATAATTATTGTCTTCTATTTTCCATACATATTTGATGCAACAATGATATGTCATTTTTTAAATTAAACAGAACAAATATATTCTCTTGCTCTCAAAGCATCCAAAAATTTTTCCGATTTATAAATGAAAATACATCAGTCACCAAAGCATTATTTAACTTCTTTAGTTTATTTTTTGTGTCCAGAACTAGAGGTTAAATAGTGGATAATATGACCAGATACAATAAAACAAAACAAAAATAGAATGAATAAATCATTCTATGAGATTGGATCTAGCAACATATGAAATAGTTAACAGTACTTCAATCTAGTTGATGATCGAGATGAAGATATCATATTAAATTACATAATATAGAATAACCATTATAAAATGCAAAAAAAAAAAAATTAGCAAAAAAAATCATTAAGGTGGAAAAGAAAATCATTATACCAAAATGAAGTTGAGCCATACTTACAATAATAAATTGAAAGAAAAAGGAGGAACTATTTGGACGCATTCAACGGATATATATTGCATGGATATTCATGTGTTTATGATTCGCACCATCTCTTAATAGTAAAAAATGAAAAAAAAACCCCAGTAAGAAATACCAAAAAAATACGCCAGTAAGTGGAAATCAAACATGAATAATTGGGTGGAATGGCAAAGAAATATTGGGAATGAATTTATTTGATTGACGGTGTTTTAAATGGATGGCATTAAAGACGTTTACATTATATACCTTTGGGCTGCATCATTTTCGGGAATGATATCAGATTTATTTTTAAAAAGAAATAATAACTGAATGATATTCGAAAGATTAATATCATAAGACGTTACGATCGGTCTAATAGTGTGTGATTTACATAGTATGGATGAGGTTACATATTTAAATTTTATTGTGATCAAGTTAACAAAAAAAAAAAATAATAGTAATAATGTCATGTGTATACTGGTACACTAAAGACCCATTGCCACTATTTTGTGCGTCCATTATTTTCTGAAATCATATATTAATGGGGAGATGATTGCTATATACGGGGGAGATCATTGGATTGATCATCATTACATGTGTCAGATAGAGGAACATGAATAGTTTTACAATCATAATTAAAGGGTGCAATAATAGATGGGAATCATATTCTCTATGATTAACCAAGCAAAATATGACACGACATCTATTCCCTTAAATTCATAATTGATATTAGAGTTATATATATGGAAGAGAAAATTGGACTGGACAACCACTAGCGCCAATTTGATCAGGAGCTAGACACTTTGTCAGTTCAGTCATGTACCTTAAACTGTTGCTCTTGAAAATCGATGGTGAATCGGTCAAAATGGGACCAATGCAGATCCGATTGGTTCCGGCAGTTGACACATTTTCACACTATTATTATATAAATTAGCCCATTCAAATCATATATATAATTAGGTTTTTGTTTTAGTACCAAGGGTACCGGTACCATTTTAAAATCTAAGGTTGTGTGATTTAATTATGAATTATTAAAATATTAATAAATCTAGTAGTGGGATATGATAAATTTTCAGCTATAAATTATTTAAAGATACCATATCCATAAACTTTATAGTAGAAGAAATTCCCATAAAATTATGGTGTTGAATTAACTTAATAAAATTAAGAGATATATGATATGCGATTTATAATTAGTCCTATTCAAATCATATATATAATTATGGTGTCGGATTAACTTAATAAAATCACAATTATAATTTGAATTACTTCACATTCTTATCAACCAAATTAAGAGATATCACCCAAATTTAAAACATACATATTGATTAAGAAATATCAATCGAATCAATAAAATTACAATTATTATTATTTATGAAAATATAAACAACTATATTGATATTTATTTTATATTTATTCAAATTTGAATAAAAAACATATATGATAGAAAATAATAATTAAGTACCATAACATTCATCATTAAAATTCTAAACCCAACACCCATGAGACCTATCACAGTTGGTAGATAATTGAGTTTCTTAAACATTTAATCAAGAAAAGTGGTGAAACTTGATTGATATACCCCAACACTTTTTCTAATATATATATAATCATTGTATATAAAAATGTATATGATTATTAGGACCATTAGAGGAATAATATGTGACAAAAATCCACTAATATATAATAATTTCAAGACTCTTTTGTTCTTTAATTTGTGAAAAAAAACCACTAATTTTTTTCTATATTCTTTATATTGTCACCAAGACATTTAATTTACATATTAGCATTTTAAACTTAGAGTTTAATTTTGATATAATGTAAAACTTTTTTACATTATTATCCATTATATATTACCATATCAGCAAATGTAATTAAGTGTTACACCCACTACTTGAAAAATCATACAAATAGGATGATTCAATTGGATGATATGTAGAAAAAATTTACATAGAAATTAAACTCTTAAACTTATTTGGTTAATAAGTTTGTCGAGAAATGATAAATCTTCCTAATTAGTGTGTATACAAATCTCTTACATGTATTCAATAGTTATTAAATATTGTGTAAATTACAACTCATATCATTATGAGAATAATTATAAATTAGGAGAATTGATGATTATAGAAAGATATGTCATCACTTTATATTTGCCCTCCCCTAAATTTTTAATCATCTTCTGCCATTGGTCAAGGGCTCGATTCCTAATTGTGTATGGAGAATGTCCTGAAGGAAAAAAAATCCACATATGTGAGCTTATGCCTCAATAGGGGGATTATTAGTCACATATTTATGGTGGATAATTAGGTTAAAAAAATAAGAAAAACTCTAAACCTGACAAAAGTATGACTTAAGATCTAAAACTAATAAAAATATGAATTACAGTCATATTTTTTCATAAATATTTTTTTAAAATAATTATACATAAATAGTACATTATATTAAACCCAAGAATTTTGCATATTATAATATTTTCTATAATAATAGAAAATTTCATTAAATATGGTTGGTGATAAATAAATTAAAAAACAAAAAAATTGCAAAAAAAAATTAAGGAAAAGAGAAACATTTAATTTTAAAAATTTAAAATTATAAATTTATAAGTATAACATATGAGTTAAGAGTGGTTTATCTTAATTGTTTGGATTCTACAAAACTGATTTGTAAAATTATAATTTTTATTTTAATCCTAGAGTATTGGCCGAGTGGAGCATGATCGTATTGATGAAGGTCCAAGTTCAAAGCTTCACTCATCTCCTTGAATGAAGTAAATGTAAATTCTTCTATAAGTGTTCTTTGAGTATATAGGCTTTTTCTATTTTGAATTGAGGCGTTATCCCTCACCCTAAATTTTCTTGCATGAAAAAATCATTATATATATATATGTTAATTAAAATTAATGGTTATTAAAATATATTTTAATTTTTTACAATAATTATATCAAAATGAATGGTTAATACGCTGGTCACAAAAGTATTATTTATACCAACAATACATAAAATATAATTAAAATCGTTATAAAATAAAATCTACAAAGATTTATTTGGGATCTTTTAGAAAAGAACAAGGTTCATCTTTCTGCTCCCACTTTCAACTTTGATGTTTCTAATCGATTAATAGAAAAAAAACAATTTCTTAATCTATTCATATAATCATTATGATGACAATGATATGATCTTTCATTAGCAAAAAGCAAGAACTTGTTATCCCCAATCGTCATGCTCATGTATGCTAGCTATACATGCATTCAAGAGGAAGGGAAATTATTGTAAATGAAAAGAGAAAGAGAAAGTTATGCAAAGGAGAATGGTGACGTGTGGGGACTGCATGATATACGCCTTTTGATGAGGCATTCACGTGGTGAAGGTTAACGAACCTTCCCGAACCCATATAACGAGACCATGGTCCACAACCACCTGGAAATTCGATGTTCTATGCTCATTAATCTAGTTGTTTTTATTTTAATTTCATCTGTGCGAAGTAGAATCCAATGTTTTTGTTCTGATTACTATTGATAGCATGTATCTTTGTTTGTGTTGTTATTTTGGGAAGAAAACACAAATCAGTATAATTTTATCGTATATATATGTACCATTGTCTTCTTTCTGATTACATTTTTCCCTCTCCTTTTCGCAAGTTCTCTTATGATGAGTAAATAGAAAACTTGCCTCTAAGTTTTAGTACATTATTCTAATTCTTATCTCTTCTTCACCAAACTTTTTTCTTATTCTCTTATCATCGGAAGATTGTTTTCCATACTCACAATAGGTGCAAGAAGTATGCATGGTATGCTCACAAAAATTTGTATAAAAAGATGTTTAAATATGCTTTTAATTAGCCTCCTAAAAATTAGATAAATTTTGGTTTTGGTCCTTAAAACAATTATTTGATTTTGTTTAAATATTTCTAAAATTACTTGATTTTAGTCTTTATCATTATATTTTCTATGTTAAATATTGAAATGATTAATGAAAGATCAAGTCATTCAATTCCACATAACAACCATCAATTATAAAAGACAAGCACAGAAAGTAAGCGGTTTTAGAAATATTTGTATCAACATCAAATAAAAATAATTTTAGAGACTAAAACCAAATTTTTATTTTTCAAGGAGAAAAACATCTTTAAGTCAAAAAAACCAAAATGGGGCCATTAAGTTAGTGAGGATGTTGGTGCAAAAGTCTGGGAAATTTTAGTCATGCATTGGAGATTGAAACTCATTCTCTCTCTAATTTTAATATCTTGTGTATTTGATTAGTTGTTTTACTGAGGAATTATCTTATATTTGAAATTCTGAGAATTTTAGCATATCGATGAAGGATGTAAAATTTTCTCCTTTTCAATTTTCTCTCTCTCTAAAACAACAAACTATTGTATATGGACATTGAAATACGCGGTATTTTCGTGTGTGAGCAGCTGCCAAAGGAAGGAGAAAAGCTATTCTGAAGTTGAAAATCAATGACGTTGAGGTTCAATATCCTAGAAGAATAAAAAAAAAATGAGATTAGATCTTTTATAGGAATTTATACAAACAGGAGTCAATGCCGGCTATTTCCTTCCAACCAGATTTGGTGAGAGGAATATCCAGTGCAGAAGCAAAGTTGATGGAAATCAATCTAATAAGACGAGATAAAAGAGGCTGTTTAGGTATGCGATTCAACGAAAGCTCCAGGGACACATGGGTTTAACTTAAATTTTGTAAGGAAAATGTGGAATGAGAATGGGGAAGAATTCAGCAAAACAATTGAGAGTTTTTTTTTTTTTTTTAATAGGAGTGTTACCAAGAGGTGCTAACATAAACTGGGTGACACTAATTCCTAAGTTGGAGTGAACAAAAGTGATAAAAAGAGTTTAGTTCGATCAGCATGGTTAGAAGCATTTATAAGCTTATATCCAAAATTATTGCCAATAGATTATTGTAATGAAAAACCTTGTGTGGGAGACACAAAGTGCATTTTGAGGGGAAGACAAGCTCAAGATGGTGCTTTCATATCATGTGAGGTGTTGCACACATTACATTATATTTATTATATATATATATATATATATATATATATATAAAGTGAAGTGAAGCTTTGTGGATTTAGTGCTTGAGCGAATGGGATTGGGGATAAATGGCAGAGTTAGATTAAAATGTGCTTAATCACTGCTTCAATGCAAGTGATGATTAACAGTACCATGTGCATAATCCAATTTGGACCATAACCAGTACATGAAGAATCAACCCCATAAAAGTTTGTAAATAATATGTCATGCATAAAAATATCATAATTTTCATTTAATTATAAATCAATCATAAACTAAATATAACCTTTCTCATATATTATCATTCAGCTCATAACAAAATATTTTCATAATGAAAGAGGTGTTTTGATATCACATCATAAAATCCATCAAAACGTAATTACATACTTCTCAATTCATAAAATAATATATGCATGGTCCATGATCTTACCTACACATGTCATAAAAAAAACAAATACTTTACTTCAATGTGAAGCTCACTAAGAAATAAAGACTATCAACTACGATGGAAGGGGTTGAGAAACTAGAAAGAGCTATATCTAAAGGGATGAAAAAAATAGGTGGGTTCATCAAAATTCAGGAAGTGAATTCTTATCCATAACCAAACATGTGATAACAAAGGAAGGTCATAAATAATAATGCAGGAGTCAAATCATTTTCATATATATATAGTACATAATAATAACAAATTGTGTAATCATGGTAAGAAGACATTCATAAATATTTGAGGAACTAAAGGAGAAACAAAATTTTAAACATGTCACAAAAGACAATGCTCAGTCCCTTGTGAATTGCGTCCCGTGGACTATTCTAGGTAAAAGGGTGATCGCCCTCATGGATGACATGGTATACCAAGGTTAACGAGATCATTCGTTAACTCACAACTTCGCTTCCCTCTAACTCCTATCTCAATTTCCCATTTACATACTCATACTAATAGGGTTTAAAAGCTAAAATCTCAAGCTAAGATTTTTCCATCAACTCAACAGTCCCTATTCAACATTTTTAAATAAATACAGTCAACTTGCAAATTTATTAAAATCAGTTCTAAGGCATACAACAACAATAATGGTCTTATGTATTTTCCAAAAGACGCTTTTTCATGAAAGGCTATAAAATTATGATTTCTTTGACTTGGCATAATTTATTGTAATATCTTAGGTCCACATATCCTTAGACATAGTATACCAAGGTTAACGAGATCACTGTCGTTAACTCATAGCTTCACTTCCCTCTAACTCCTATCTCAATTTCTCACTTACATACTCACGCTAAAGGGGTTTAAAAGCCAAAATCTCAAGCTAAGATTTTTCCATCAACTCAGCAATCCTGTTAGCATTTCTAAATAAATAAGTCAACTTGCAAATTTATTAAAATCAGTTCTAAGGGCAAAACAATCTAAATAGGTTACAATGGTAATAATAGTCTCATGTATTTTCCAAAAGACGCTTTTTCACAAAAGGCTATAAAATTATGATTTCTTTGACTTGGCATAATTTATTGTGATGTCTAAGGTCCATTATCCCTAGATAAATCTAGTACAGCCTTAGGATTCCTTGGACCACCTTGTGTTGCCTAGAAGGCCTCAAACACTTGAAAAACCTCAAAAGTGTAGAACTAGAATTCCTTAGACCACTATACAGCGGCAGGAGCTTCGCTTATTGTGTTTCGGCTCTAAGACCGCCATAGTGATGCCCGCAATACTAGGACAAGTCAAAACGATGCAGTTTCATTCAAACACCCCAAACATTATATAAACCTATCCCTAAGCTTGGGGTGCACACCTTTGTCGCCCCAACATTCTGGGTCTTTCTCGCATTTTTCTTCCACATTCTTCCTCCTCCTCAAGCTTTCAATAAATGATTTTCATGGATTTAAACTAGTTTTCTTCTTATTTTTACCAACTTTATAAGTTAGGGCATTATTAAGCATGGTTTTCTCACAACATTCTTCATCCCTATCATTCCAAATTCAATTCTTAGTATTTTTTGTTAGAAATTTATAATTTCTTTATGCTCTTTGGTTGTTACTATCATACTTTCTCCCTAGAGTTAGGTTATCATACTGGAAGCGTATTCCCAACTTAAACAGTGAGTTGGTTTAAGTTCATAGTCCTACTTTTAGTCATTATTAGTACTTTCCAAATATCATACAAATTGTTTATGAAATTTTAAAATAATTTATGCCAAGAAAATAAGCTTTCATGGATTATGCCAAGTTTAGAAATTATTGTTTTCACAATTATCATGAAAATAATATTTTAGAAAGCTCATGGAACCATACTTGTTGTCTGTATGTTTTAGAATTATTTTCTCAATTTGAAAAATACATGAACCCCAATTTAGTATGAAAGCATGAAATATTTTGTATATTAGTTTTAGCCAATAATTAGTGAAAAATAGAACAATGAGTTAATGTTTCAGGATGGTAATCTTGGTAATATGCCAAGTATAGCTCAATCCAAGTTATAGTAAGTAACTGTTGGTGTCCGCTTACAGACCTAGTTAGATGCCTCTAGTTTCAGTTATCAGGACACCAATGCGGTAATTCATTCAGGCTCCTACTTCTACTAATTATTGTTTATTCAACTATATATTGTTTTAGTATAGCTATATATTTAAATATTAAAATATTTTATATCAGCTACATTTTTATTACATGTATTTCATCGTTATCCCATATGGGTTATGAATAGAAACTTACTCATTGAGTTTTGATAAACTCACACATCTCTTTCCTCCCTAAAGATAGATAAAGTTTAGTTGCACAGAATCCACACCTCAGGAGTATTGGCTTCTTTTTTTGTGAGCTTCGCTTCAAGTGAAGCTTATTATAGGTTCATGTTAGTTTTAGTAGTGCTCTAGTAATTGAGTAAGCTGGTTTCTGGACATGCATAGTTTTGTAATTATTTATCTTTTGACTTTCAGTTATTTTATTAATTATGTTTGGTGGCCTAGAAGGCATTACTCCTTATGTCCAAGATTTATGTTTTGGGAACACTATAGATTTATGATTTTCAGTTGAAATTGGTTTTATTTGGAACTGATTTATAATAAATATTTGATGTTTAAATTAGACTTTAGAACATATATATGTTATTTTATGCATACCAACTAGTCATGTTACCAAAGGCTTCCATGAGGACTCTATTCTTCATATACGGTCACGCTCCCAAGTTGGGTCATGACATTTATAAAACATATGTATAGCATAATTTAACTTCTAAATTCATAGTAAGTGTGTACAATGCATGAAAATTATTTATGATGACCAAAATAATGTCATCGCTTAAACAGTTCACCTTGAGTAGTCAGAGGAGAAGTGCAAACACCAACAGAGCTCTAGGAGTGGGAATAGCACAAGTCTCCATGGGAACATGACAACTCATGAACAATCATAAACTTATGGTAGGACAAATTTTGGGGAAAGACAACATGTTAAAATCATGCATACAAGAGCCCTAGCTCATATACTAGGAAAACATAGCATAAATCACTTACCTATAGAGCTTAGAAGGAAAGAGGAACTTACATTTGAGAGAAAAAGGGTAGGAGGATGTAATACCAATGTATATGTGTTAGTAAACAAGTTTTAGTAGGGTCCCGAACCCATCCATGTTGCCCGTTCTAAATTTCACTAAGTTTGAACTCTACACGTCATTGGAAGGCTATATGATAGAGCTACATTTTGGGATCAAAAATCCTAATTATTCCCAAGAGGAAAACAAGTTAAAAAATGATTTTTAATGATTTTTGTGAAACCTTTAAACATTTCATTTTTTACCCACAAGTTTAGAAAATCTAAAGATTTTCAAATTTGAACAAAAACCCAAAATTTGAATTTTGATTTGTTGGGATTTTAATTTTTTATGATATTTTATTTGAATCCAAATGGGGAGTATTTCCTTATTTACATTTATAATATTTATGTTTTATGGGGTGGAACCCCAACTGCATCCTTCCGTCATCTTAACATCTGGGTTGCCTCAACACTCACTTATTTACATCCCGGTAATGTCCTAATTTATTTTACTCTCCATTAACTTTAGAACATAAATGTAAACAAGGAAATACCCCACATTTGGATTCAAATGAAATATCATAAAAAATTAAAATCCCAACAAATCAAAATCTAAATTTTAGATTTTAGTTCAAATCCAGAAATCTTCAAGATTTTCTAAATTTGTGGGCAAAAAATGAAACGTTTAAAGGTTTCATAAAAATCATTCTTTAACTTTTTTCCTCTTGGGAACAATTATCGGACTTTTGATCACAAGAATGTGGTTTTATCATATAGCCCTCCAAGGACGTTTAGGGTCCAGACTTAGTGAAATTTAGGATCTTGGAACATAGGTGGGTTCGGGACTTGCCATACAAAACTTGTCTATTGACACATGTACACCAGGTATTACATATGCATGATCTTGTATGATGTGTGTGATTAATATATTGCACGTATGCACGCTAGAAGTATAGGCATGTGAACGCAACGCATGACGCTCATGTAAAGGATCAAGATGCTTAGAAACTAAGACTAGAAGTCCCTATAGTATCGAGTTATGTTCACTCAGCGACTCCTGGAAAATTTTGTAGTAACAGCACCCAACTGTATCCTTTTGTCATCTTGGTATTGGGTTAGCTCAACACTCACTTATTTACATTTCTTAATTTTAAGTTAATTTACTCTCCATTAACTTTAAAACACAAATGTAAATAAGGAAATTTCTTTCATTTGGATTCAAATAAAATATCATAAAAAATCAAAATCCCAACAAATCAAAATCTGAATTTTAGGTTTTAGTTCAAATCCGAAAATCTTCAATATTTTCTAAACTTGTAGGCCAAAAATAAAATATTTAAAGATTTTATAAAAATCATTAAAGATCGTTCTTTAACTTGTTTTCCTCATGGGAACAATTATTGATACTTTTGATCCCAAGAATGTGGCTCTATCATATAGCCCTCCAAGGATGTGTAGGGTTCAAACTTAGTGAAATTAGGACCTAGCAATATGGGTAGGTCTCGGGACCTTAGGGCCATATGGAACTTGTCAATGACATGTGTACACCAAGTATTACAGAGGAGAGTTGGTATTTGTTAGGATTTTAATTTAGGGGTTTCTCATTGGTGGGAAAGGGTTTATATAGGAGAGGAATATTTAAATGAAACGTGTTTTAGGGGGTATAGTCATCAAGGTCTAGCCATGGTGGCAAAGGGGCTCACCGTGTAAAGGATGGCAAAATTGCCATGTCTATGCCTCAAGGTGCGCTCGTCTTAATGACAAGGAGGCCCGAACCCAGGAATTCTCGTCGTGATGAGCCTATATGGTTAAAATAGGAAATTCTTGCATTCGTGGTCCAGGAATTTGGGTGGACCCTGGGGCATCCCTAGGTTGAATTGCACCTATCTAAGGACATGTGGACCATAGGCATAACATTCTTCCCTATTAAAAGAGATTTTGTCCCCAAATCTAAACAACATACTATGAGGGTCGAAAAATATGGATACTTGGACCTTATAGTGTCTTCTGCCTCCCAAGTCGCTTCATCCTTGGAGTGGTTTCTCCATATAACTTTCACTAAGGCCACTTCTTTCGAGTAAAGCTTCTTGATCTAATAATCCATAGTGGCAATCGGTTCTTTTTCATATAACAAACTCTCATAAACTCTAACCTTGCGATATGAGCATGTAAGATTGATTGAGTATGTACTTTTTGAGCATACTAACATGAAAAATAAGATGTGCAACTGGCAAATTAGGACAGTGCCAACCTATAGGTGCTCATACCATGGTTTTAGGAGTGGAACTCATGTCCTTGGGTCATGGTTCTTTTTATCATTGGACTTGGAGGTCTATTTCCTTTTCAATTGCTTTTACAACATGGTTAGCCCTAATCTAATCTCTATACATTATATCTTCATGTAATGCTCTCTTTTCTCTTGGTCCTTGTCTATGTTAATGAACTTGAGACTCAAGATTGAACATTGCTCAAGCTCGCGAGAAGGAATCTAGCTAAATCATCCCTAAAGCCTCCCAATTGAAAGAAGCAATAATGTTATGGAGTATGATATCATCAGTTAAGTTGCTGACTTGCGTTTCTTCCTTGTTGAAGTATCCAAGGAATTACTTTAATGGCTCATTCCTTTCTTATCTAAGATTGACAGGATCTATGAAATTCTTTGGACAACCATGCTAGCATTAAAGTGGGTGATGGACAAGGTTATTAGGTTCACACAACTATACAAAGGCCAGATATTACTCTGTAAACCTCTTGTCAAGGTTTGGGGGTAATGCTTTGCAAAGGAATAAGTTAGAGTCTCCTGAAACTATCATGGCTGAGTTGAAGGCATGAATAATATGCTCATTTAGGTTGATGGATTTGTCATATAGTAGCAAGTGTGCTCATGGTTTGAAGATGCCTAGGATCAAGTATGTGATGACGAAATTTGGAAATAGGTGATTTGAGTGGTTGTAATTTGGGTGTGGACATGTGACGGAGAGTAAGGTGGATCTAGTGTGGAAGGTAGGATGATATGTGGAGGTGGATGGTTTTGGGCTGGGTAAGAGTTTTGATAGGATTGCCCTTTGTCTTTATCCAAGGGTTGGATGATTGGCTTTAGGATGCTTGGTCAATAGATCAATTTGCTTTGATGAGCAATGTTTATTGAATATGATTTGGTGCATTTGTAGTGTTCAAAGAATTGATGTTTTCAATTCTGTAATTGGTTTTGTAGGGTTAAGTTTCTTGGTTTGCATTTGTTTACCTTACTAGAACGTGAAGCACGTAACGTCTCATCCCCATGTAAGTCATAACCTCTAAATCTCTCTATATGCATATTTTAATAATAAAATTCATTTAAATAAAACATCATTTCATTTCTAATATAGATTTTTCTCTTGAAAATCAAAAGCATCATAGATAACAAGTTCATAACCATTCTCTAAATCTGTCTATGATACAAAATATATAAATCCTCTGACAAATAACCATAAAAGCTATAATTATGCATACAAATACAAATCCAAAACAATCATATATAAAATGCAATTATTTCTATGGTCCTGACCCCGCCTAATGACTCGAAGCTAGGCGAGGGAGGGGACCTGGGTGCCACGTCCCCCCCAAAATTCTACAAATTTGTTATATATATATATATATATATATATATATATATATATATATATATATATATTTTATATTATGGCCCTCTTAAAAAATTTAATTATCTATATACATAGTATATATAATAAATAATAAAAGTCTTTTGATATAGTAATACGTATGATATAAAAGTATGAAACATATAAATGTTTTTAGAATATATTTTTTAAGATTCTTCTCTTATTAACTCATTTTATCCACTTAGTGGAGTTTCTATTTACTAGTTTATTATTTATGATGTTCTATTTTAATGTTAAATAATACATTGATATGCATATTTTTTTTATGTTGAGCCTAAGAAATGCTTAAGAAAAGAATTATTTCTTTTATTAAGAGAAAAGAAGAATAAATGATGAAATACACCATAATTTACCAATGATTTGTATAAAAAACATTATATAGTGGCTCATTTTATATTTGCTATATGACAATTTATTTTATAGTATTTATATTAACTAATTTGGCCCATTTCCTCCAAATTTTTGGCTTCGCCATTGACTGGAGCACTATATACTAAACAAAAGAATACTTCATTTAAAGTGAAACTCATCAGTGAAAGTATCTCCACCACTAAAGAGGACATGGTTAGGAAGGATCCACATCAACTACTATATCTGGAATGGGAAAAAGAGAGGGGTGAGTTTTATGTAAAACAGTTAGTGAATTCTCACCTTAAACCTCCTTCATGGGACAACAACAACAGGATGCATGAAACAATAATAATAATAATAATAACAATAATAAGATAAGCTCTAAAACAACTCCATACATGTATATATAAACATTTTGAAACAAAACTATAAGCTTATTTGAATATCAATACTCTAAACTTGGTAAACATATGTACATACATATAAGAATGGTCATCGTTGTACATAATTTTTCTAATTCTCTATGGGCACCTCACTAGGTCCCGAACTTCTCAAATCTCCAAAAATCTTGCCTCCATGGCCGTTCAAGGGATTGCCTCCATGGCTGTTTCCTGGTTTTGCCTCCATGACTATTTAATACTATTGCCTCCATGGCCTTAAATATTATTGCCTCTATGGTTTAATGTTGTTGCCTTCATGACTGTTTCATAATATTCATCATACATAACTCAATGAAAATAAATAAAATCAACAATATTGAAATTCCACAACTAAAGGGTGGGTGCTTCGCCTTCGCGAACAAGAGCCCATAAATTCTTAGTACTTGAGAATTTTGAATTCATATAACTTTAACAATCTAAATTTAGTATAATTGTGGCAAGAGAATCGTGCCAACGGACCCGCTTATAGGCATTCTAATTTTAAGCCCACAGAATATGTATTGGCTGCTATGAATCATGAATTCCATACCTCTTGGTACCATAAAGCTAAAATTCTAAATTCATATCTTAAGCTAACACATTTTCATAATCTAGAAAATTCTAATATCGTACTTCAAAACCAATAGGATTCAAAATCATGAAAACTCTAAAATCATAATAGCATAAGCTTCCAAAAGCTAAATCATACTTTGCTATATATATATATATATATATATATATATATATATATATATATATATATATATATATATATAAACTTTATGCTAAGCTCTTCTCTAAGTTTAAAACTCTATCATATACTTATACTCTACTCTTAAAATCATTATAGTAATTCACAAATATCTAAATAAGATTATGTTCATAATCTAGCTCTTTATTTAAAATTATGTTAGCAACAATGGTCTCATGAGTTTCTTTAAACATATAATTCATGCTCTTTGAAAATCATAATCTTATAAATTCCACAAAACCAATAGTAATTTATAACTTCTTTAAAATCATCTTTAATATCATGCAATGATGCTACAATGAGAGGAAAATAGCTCTAATGACCAAAATAAAGGTTATATGATTGAACCCACTCACTTGAAGAGAGAACAAGAGACGTCAACACTAATGGAGCTCTGTGGAGATGGCACCAAAGTCTACCATAAAAATCAAGATCAATCTCTATAAATCCCTAGATAACTCTAATCTAGCTCTAACAATATTGAGGGAACACCCTCACTTAACAGTGACAGAAAAACAACACCCATACTAAGAACTTAGAGGAAAGGAGGGAGGAAGACATAGACCAACAACATTTACATACGTTTGATGCTTGGGAATGATGGTTTGCGGTAGATTTGAGAGAAGGAAGGAAGGAAGATGAGGGTTTGGTGGAAGGGTTTCTGGTTCTGTCCTGAAAAACCAGAGCCTAAAGGGTTTTTAAAGGGATATGGGTCATTAAACCAAACTGTGTCATTTTAGGTATTGTGCAGACATCGGTGTGCTCGTTGTAGAGCCCATTTGTATAATTATGCAGAACCTGAGCTGCAACATGGTTTCCTATATTGGTTTTCCCAACTATACACCTACATGAGTAGGTCCCAAAGGACCCTAAGACCGTAACTTGTCTATGGACACGTGTACTTGAGGCATCACAGCATTGGTGCTTTGGTGTTGCATGTCTTGACCATATGGCACAGGCAAAGCTGCAACGAGGTAGGTTTATCATGGGAAGGGTTTTACCTTTTCTTTGGAGACGAAGCCAAAATATTGTTGTCTTGACTCAATGTATATGGTAGTGGGTGCTATTTAGGGCGTCCCCGTTGCATTATAGCCCTTACAGGGATAAGGGATCTTTAGTCATTAATGACATTTTATGTTAATCCTTGATGTGGGGATATGGAAAGGATATTGAAAACAAAGATTCATGAATCACTATTATGATGAATATATACGTAGGGGAAAAGGATCCTCATACGTTAAGTTATTGCTAAGATAGAGGAATAAGGGGGCCCAAACGAATAAATGAGGACAGATGATCGAGTAGTGAGCATTTGAGCCTTTAGGTCAATCTTCCTTGCCTCTTATATTTATAGTTTAAGGGCAAATTTGGGAGAGAGACTACTAACATAGTCCTAGCAAGGCCTATTCAGGTCAGAACATAGATAGAAGAGACATTAATCAAGTGACATATGATTCACAAACATAATGATTCCCTAAAACAAAATAATTTGTTTTTGCAAATTGCTTATGGTGTATCTAACACAAGAGAATTCTTCTATGCATTGTCTATTTGAATTGTGATTAAATGAAGCCATAATGTGGCTAAGTGCATTTACCATACGCTAAATCCACTATTATCACACTTTTTCAAATATTTGGCCACACTAGCCATGTATGCTTTTAGCCACATTTTAAAAACGTGGTTGAACAAAACTGCATCACATATGCTTTGGAAAATTTGCCGCTAACATGTATCCGATTCAATTATATGGATAGCTGTTGAAACGGTTTAAAAAACATCATCACTTTTTATTGAAGAAACACACATAAATTAAATAAATTACTCATTCCAAGCAATACTGATTGGTTCAAGTTTCATAGTGATTTTGGTTCTAGTGCTCTTCTGCCTTTTTTTTCCACAAACCACAATCCAAATTTACATTGCAGAACTCTCAAGTCTGGACCATATAAATAATAAGCTTCAAGGTCAAGCTCATATTAAAGTCCAAAAACACACAAAGCTGTCAAGCATGGTGAAGAAGGCAAGAAGGTCGGTCTCATCATGAAATTTAGCGCAAGCATCTTTGGGTGAGTAGCCATTTATAGCTATGAAAGAAATGGCTCCTATGAGTGTCTGAGGGGACCAAAGTCGATCAATTGTCACAAATAAATTAGGAGAGTGTGTTTGGGGCCCTAAATGGGAGAGGTCAGTTTCTATACTCTAATATTGAGGGGTCCATAATATACCGGCACTGGTTCCTCTCTTTCTCTATATACCCACTTTATCTGTATGGTCATCTATCACCAATTATTAAAAGCGTAATATTCCTAAGCTCCAAACCTAAGCTTTGGGTATAAACCTCCATAGCATCCCGTAAAGGAAGTTTAATGAAGTCTCTTTATGAACTACAATGATAAGACCGAAATTTTTTGGGATATGTATAGGATAAGTTTCGAATCAATTTTTAGCATTTGTTGAATCATCTGCGTGAATTTTTTTTTTTTATACTAATAGTATACATATAAAGTGAATTTTAGAATTAAACAGCAACTTGTTCTTTAAAATATAAAGCTGCTATTAATTTTACCCTATAGATATTCAATTTATTAATTATATTCATCAAATCTCTGATAACTTAAATTCTTCATCAAATTTAGGGCACACGAATCATTCGCCTTTATTATTTGGATGAAGGAACTAAACGAATTTTGAGATCATATCTTAGAAAAAAATAATTTTAAGATAATAAATCTATGACAAATGTATATTTAGGGACTAATAAAATAAAAATACTTTATGACCTTAAAAGAAATTTTAGGGAGCAAATAGAAATTTACATCATATATATATGTCAAAATGTACTCCCTTGATTTCACTAGATTTAATTTATTCATTTAGAATTAACAAACATATTTAGAAATTGGTTAAATGACCTTGGTAATGATAAAATTAAAACTAATTAATTTTATAAAATTATAACCAAAACTTTATTTATAGGGCCTATTTTTCACTAACTGCATTAATAGATAATATAAAGATAAAATTAAAAAATATTAATAATATCTTAATATTTAAAATGGATAACTAATAATTTAAATCGATGAAAATTTTTCAAATGCACAAATAAAGTATAATGGAAGGAAAAATATCTAATAGACAAGTGCTAATTAGAGGGATAAATTATGGCCTAAAATCCCTTCCTTTTAAAGTAAAAAACCAACATAATTTGGTCCAATTAATAAATTGAGCTTCCCGCGAGCGGATTTAATTAGGTGTGGATGTAGGGGTTCTAATTAATTTCGCTAAAATGTGGAAGGGCTAACTCTAAACTGGTGTACCAATCAGAACCGACTGTGAAAATCAGAAATAAAAAGCCTCATGAATCGGAGACCTAGGATTTGATTTGAACATGGGTGGTCCATTTTCTGGAACAGGGCCAAACAAGTCACAACTTACCACTTGTCCACAAGTGGTGTTTTGTTTAATAGGTTTTGGATTTGTGGAAATTCTCATTTTGATTATGAGAATTGAGGCAGCTTCATACATGGGGTAAGGTTGAGTTTATGCCCATGTCTTAATCATTGAAAACTAAATGAAGAGTTTTAGGCATATCATTTATGTTTTGACAAATGTGAAAGTGGTAGCTTATGTGTCTGAATCTTCATTAACGCCATATAACTAATTGATTGATATCCATCTATAAATAATTAGTAACATAAAAATATAATTTTTAAAATTACTTACGTTCTTAGCAATTAATTTTTTTTCAATTTTCATTATTAATAAATTTTTAAATTTAAAATTTATTATAACATAATATATAGATATGCATTATTTAATTTTAAATAATTTTAGCTTTTCATTATATATACATCTGCTTCCTCTACTTTTTTGTATTTATTATTAAATGATTTTCATTAATTTTTTTCCTATAATCTACACTCACTCAAAAGATAATTTACGGAAGAAAAATGTCTCTATACAAATTTTGGTCTATGGTATACCGTATAAGGTAGGGTGATATCACCTAATATTTTTCTTTATATTTCAACAATTGAATTAGAATTTTTTTAAAAAATTATACTTCAATTAATTTAAAAATATAAAATATAAAAAAATTAAAAATATGACTAATTCACACTTTACTTGATTCACCACACGATTTAGTTTCGTTTTTAAATTCTTTTTCTCATCAAAGATGGACTTGAATTTATGTACCATGCGGTATAATGTATATGAAAATAAAGCACCCCTGGTTTTTTATGCATAAAATACGAGTATAATAACAATCATTATTTAAACTAAACTATAACGATATAATGAACAGTTAAAAGTATTTAATATTAATTAAAATAAAATAATATATATATATATCTATAATTTGATTTTATACTAACTTTTAAAATTAATTAATAATTTAATTTTAAAAAACAAGTTTCTAAGAAACTAATTTAAAAAATGATAATCATCGTATTTTGATATTAGTAACTAATTATTAATAGGAATATATAATAAATAAATATCAATTAATAATCTATATAATATTAAGAGGAAATTACACAAACTTCCTTTGAGGTTTAATGGAAAAACACTCAACACCCTTCTATGTTGCAAAATTAACATTGAAATCCCTTGAGGGTCAATAAAATTACATTAACCTCTCATATAAATATTAGTTTGATAATTTAAATGGCAAAAAAAGATAACATATAACATGAACATAATTATTAATAATAAAATATACTATTTTGACAATATTTAATATATATGAAGATGAGATATATAATTATAATTATGATAAAAAGAGGGTACTTAAGTCAACACATATGTTAAATATTATCAAAATATTATAATTTTATTACTAATAATTATTTATATGTGACATGTTATTTTTATTGTCAATTAAATTAATAAATTAATATGTATATGAGAGGTTAATATAATTTTATAAAATAGAGGAATCATGAATGTGATTACACTATATCTCATAGTATAAGATTATCATTGTAATTCAACCTGCTATTTAATGAAGATTGAAACATGTGAGACACTATTAAGGTAATGATATTTTGACACCTAAAAATAGGTTTTGGTATTTAACACCTTTTATAACCATTGAATGTGATGATCCCACTTATTGAAGGTGATGATGCCCCATTTTTTTACATCCATCACATTCAATGATTATAAAATGGATTGAATAAACACTTATTTTTTAGGTATAAATATCATTACTCTTTCACACGTACCAAAAGAATAACATACCTAAATTGCTAATGTGGTAGGCAGTAGCTACCTAATAATTTCTCTACATTCCTTCCATGTTTAAGCGAAATTCCAACGAATGCATGCAGTCACGGAGATTCACAGCCCAATACTAGCTACTTGGTGCTAGACTTATCTTATGGTAAAGGAATTCAACACGATGAGTTGACGTCACTAATTTGACTTATGAAGTGATAGATTATTCTCTGCACGAGTTGGGTCGAACTCCTTTTGTTTTAACCTTCTTGTTTGTTACCTTTTGATTTTATGGCCCAGAAAAAGTAAACAAAAACTTAAAAAGAGGAAGAAGCTTTTCACACTGACTGGCATCCAATACACAAAAGTCACAAAGTAAAAAAAATCAGATTAACCCCTAATATTGTAGAGAGAGTTGCTTAACATTGCTGTGCTTTATTTTTCTAGGCTCACAGGTGCATCTGCGGTTGTTACCAATTCAATTATTACTACTGTATGTTACATGGCCTTTGCCTTCCATGAAAGTGAAAAAGTAAGCAAAAGGGGTAGCAAGTGCTCCCCAAGTCCACCAACCCTATTATAACATAAAAAGGCATTTTCCGTCTTCTGATTGATGTATGGCTACCAATGAGGCAAACCCTTCTGAAATTATCTATATGGTGTTCGAGATTCCCAAATGGATATTTTATTCCTTTTTTCAGCCACAAAGCACGGTCATGTAAAGTCCATATAGCAAATGCTCCACTAGGTCTTTGATGATTGCATTTTTAATTCCCGTTTGACCGCTAACGCAAGTACTTTTTTTTGTTCCTAATAAAACTAATTACGTAGATTTTTCCATTCTTTATATTATGGATTGTGTATTTTTAACTGCCAGTGAGATAATGATTCAAATTAATAGTTTCATGGCCGAAGACTTAAGACTTGATTGTAATTGTTAAAGTGGCGCCAATAACTATATATTATTATGTAACTTCGATTTAATGATTAGCGAATTGTGTCAACATAATCCGTTTAGTTAACAGTTTAGTAATATTTAGTAGTTGATAATTTTCAAGTGGACTAACATATCTTGTCATGAAATTGCATCAACTCCTATACAATAAAGGAAATGTCAAGTTCTTTATTTGCTTGCCAAACCATATGAAGTTTACATGAATCCTTAACCAACAAAAGAACAATTGGAAGATAAAACATATTATTTTCTCTGCCTCCAAACCTGTGAAATGAGATTTTAATGGCATGATGAAAATGGAAGGTGGATAGGGGACCCATTTGAAGGGCACCAATGGAACATTCTCCGAGTTTTGATCCTCATGAGAAAGGACTTTAGTGGCGTCAAAATCCATTCACTAATCATTGCTTTCCCCACTAAGCCCCAAAGCAAAGGATTATTAGTGAAAACACGTTGTAATAATAATATATATTGGTAGGTTTGACCAATCTAGGCGGCTATATCTCATTGGAAGAAGCCACCTCACTTCGTCTACTTTTGGCAAGTCAAAATTGGAAAAAATAATTAACATTGAGTATCATTCCATACAAATAAAGGTGGTAAAAAAAAAAGATGCTTTTTATTATTTTGTCTTAAAAAGGGTGAAAAAGGTAACAATGGAAGCAAAGGAATTAAGCATAGAGAAGTTCACGAGTGTTGGGGAGCTGGGCAAGTGGGAAACCCTGCACCCAGCCGACAAATCCCCCTTTGAACGGGACAACTTGGTGGTTTGTGTTATATTTTTGAATAGCATGCATACTTCCCATCTAAAATGGATTCTGCTTAGCCCTAATGGCTTAATTTGGGGGTTGTGTATGGATCCATCGTCAGCACCATCACTTGGATACACCTAGAGGTCCTACAATATATCTCCTGGAAATGGTAACCGAATGTGATTCCATTTTGTTCCTAGAGAAAAAAAATAGAGGGTTAATAATTGAGAATACTGATTAATTTGCATGTTTGTTGCTCCTATTATTTTGTGGGATTGTGTCTTTAATTTCAAAACTGATAGTGAATTTCATATTCAAGGTATTACAATTTGCTGGATTCATCATTAAAATAATGTCCTTTTCTTTCGTTACAAAAATTTGAAGTCTCACAAGTTCTAACCAAAACTTATGATAATGATATCTCACTGATTAATAATTATTAACCCTCATAAGAAATAACTTCAAAATTTTGTTTGCATTATTCGATCTAGAGGAGGTAGTTATTTCTTTTTCTTATGTGTGAAAACATAATGAATCTCAAGGGCATGGAAGTGGTGGTGGGAACACCTTGAAATTGGTAGGCCACTTTGAGCCATCCGATGAAAGACCTCATGATATGATGATGCATAAGTAAGCAATAAGTGGATCTAAAGAAGAAAATATTATTTGTCCTCCTATGTAAGATATTATATCAATTCATAACTTATCCATTATTTGATTGAGTGTAGACTTTAAATGTGGTTAATACCTTATCTAATGAATGTGAGTTAATATAATATCTTATTTACAATGAATATAAATAATACAGCTATTTAATTAAGTTTATTCTCAATCAAGGAAAAAAAGAAGGATAGAAAAAATGAGTAAAAAGGATAGAAGAGAAAGAAATAGAGTGGATCAATATGCGCGTGTTTTCTCTTTTAAGCATGTCACAAGTAATGGCGGGGCCATTATGGCTCGGCTTCAGCCAAACCTCTTCGAAAAAGGGCTCATACACACCGTCACCACTCAACACATGCGTGCGCCGCGCCGAAACACACTTCCTCCCAAAAGCAAATACCCTCTCCCCTTTTCCTGTGGCTTTCACGGTACATCATTAAAGGAAAACCTCTCTGAAAAATGAAGTCAACCAAACTTATTAATAAATTGACAAAAAGAAATTGTGGATTAATTAATAATAATTAGTTGATATATCATGGTATGCTTGTAGGTTAATGAACTATGCATTGTTTGATAACTTTCATCCGGTTCAAGAAAGTCATTTAAATCTTCAATTCTTAATCAAGACCAAGTTAACGTAGAGATTTTAAGTTTAATGAATGATAGCATCACGCCATTGTGAAGATATATTTTTGAAACCCTTAAAAAGTTAAATTAGGATACATAAAATTAATCTGATCTCTTGAGACGAGGTGATATTATATACAATACTTCTCAACTTTAACTTCCTTTATAGGGATACTTTGTGTCATGTCTACAAGAGTGTTTAATGAAACATTATACATTTTAAGGGAGATTAGTATATATTTTTGTAAGTCGAGGGCGTCAGGTATAAAATCACCTAATTTTAGAGGTGATTAGTGTAATTGACCAAAAAAAGAATTAATTTTGGTTCATGCATTAGTTAGTTTAAAGATATCATTTTTTATAGACAAAAATCCTTAAATTAAATTAGGTATTTTGGTTACCATGATAGTAGTGACCAATAATCCATTCAATGTGTGAGCTTCCTTAAAGGGACAAATCTTTGGCCTTAGACTCTTTCAATACACGTTGTAAGAGTTAAACCTCTAACTAGACATTTGAGCTAATGACTATCAATGTTAAACCTCATGGTTAATTAAATTAGTTTTAAATTCATGATTCTCATTTGTAGGCATATACTTGTCGTTTAATTATAGAATAACTTATCCACTTCTTAGCCATTTGATTATAAGAAAATTTAAATTTACAACATAGCCAGCCATTCATCATGGTGAAATTAAAAAAAAAAAGTTACTCTCGGTCTAGCGTAGACTCATGTGTGTCTCAATGAATTGTGAAATGTTGTGAGTTCAACTCTCATCCCTACCTCTATTTCTTTCTTAACTAAACCAAAAAGTTTAATTACTCTTAATGTCCATGTAATTTTACTCAGTTTTTAATTATATATCTGTAGTTTAAAATTTTGTAATCAAATTCCTATATAGTACAAAATTTTTCAATCAAATTCTTATAGTTTAAAAATTTGTTATCAAGTATCTATATTGTACAAAAGTTTTCAATCAACTCCCTATATTGAAAAAAAAATTTCAATTAAGTCCATATATTGTACAAAACTTTAGGGAATTAGTGACAAAATTTTTAAACTATAAGAACTTAATTGAAAATCTTTTATATAATATGGAGACTTGATCCCAAATTATTAAATTACTAGGACTTGATTATAAATTTTTAAATTATAGCACTTAATTAAAAATTGAGAAAAACTATAAAGACCGCTAGAGTGATTAAATCTTAAATAAATTTTTAGTTACTAACTTAAAATCAACAATAGAAATCATTTTTCAAAGACAATAAACCCCTCTTATGATCCCTCAATAATTGAAATGCAGGAAAAGTTAGTATTTTTGTTAAGTCTTCATTAATAGAATGACACACGTGATATGTTACAACATTGACGCATCACATGATCGGATATATTGATATCCAAACGAGGTCATTTTGAAAAAAATTCAAAAAATTACTTTCTTTATTCAAAAAATCACTTCTCTTGCATTAAATTGTTCTACGTTTTAGGGGGAAACCATAAACATCAAAGTAATGCAATATTACGTGTGATTGTGATTAATGTAATATGTCACATCACTTACTTAACATGCCATACATGTCATTTCATTGAGATTTAATTGATAGATTTTATAAAAGGACTAATTTATTATCTTATATTTCAATTTTTAAGGACCCCATAAAATATTTATATTCTTGGGATCAAAAAAATTTGCTAGCAAAATAGTTTTTAGTGACTTGGTTGGATGTATGTATAATATAATAAACCTTACGCTTGAGCATCCGTATTTAGCTCTATGATGAGGACAGTATTTTGGATGGAGAGTGTGTGCCACGCGCAGCATGAGGCCAATGGGAGTTACCATCTTGTGATTGATTAAGAAACAGGGAGAAGTTGATGGCGAGACCACGATGAATTAAAACAGGGATTAGCTAAATATAAAATATTGGGGAATAATTTAAGGGATTTTTTAGAAAATTTCTTCAGAAAAAGAAAGGAATTAATTGGGATTTTAAATTCCAGAAATTATTGACTGGGATTTGGATCTGTGCTTCGGGAGGATAAGTCAGGATGGGAAATGGACAGCTAGCGAACATGTTCTAGCTATGGTTGGAGAAATACTTACATATTCGTAGAGCATGATTAATACATGCTCTAGAAATATTTATAATAATATATTTTTAATTTTTATATAAATTTAAATATTTTAAATTAAAATTAAATAATTATAGTTATTTTTAGAGTATATATTAGATCTATTCTAGAAATATGTAAATATGGTTGAGTTCAAAAACTTTCAGCTATATCTGATTTACAAATAGTACAACAGTATTTTCAACCCTTGCATAGGTTTTACATAACGAAAATTAATATTTTTAATAATTAGATGAAATTAGTTTAGTATTGTCTAATACATATTTAAACTTTTTAATAAATATATATGATAAGAGTCATATTATAATAAGAATTTAATTTTTATATAATGTTATTACATCAAATAATTGAAGAAAAAATTGATTCATTTTCTTTATGCATCCTTTTTATAAAAATAATCATCATGTTTTTGCTTCTTATGAAAAATCCTTATGTTTTTCCACCTCTATCACTTTCCTTGTCATGTGTTTGCCCTGAATACGGCAAAAGTCGTTCATCTAATAGTTGATTCTTTCTATGAGTAAAAACTTTAATGTTATTAATTGAATAGGACTTTAATGTATTATTAGTATAGATAATAACAAAAGAAGAAAAAAAGAGTCATTAATTAACTTAGTTTGAAAACTTAAAACTCAATCAAGTGAGCATCTCCTTCTATATATTAGTAGTATTATAAATGATTACCAAATAGTATATTTTAAATTAATTATATAATTATTCTCTTACTTCTAATGATACACAAGCCATATTTAGCCAAAAAAAAAAAAATTATACACATCGCCAAGCACTTCTCAATTGAGAAGCCTATTTTTATTTTCCCCTTTTGGTCTTATCACGGTGTTTTCGGAATTATAACTATAAATGGTTTTATATAATTAATTAAATCAATTTTACATTCAATAAATTATCTGAAAAGTGCTTTTAACCAGTATGTGTTTGTTTATATTGCATAAAACAGTAATTATATATATTACATTATTTCCAAAATTTTATATCATATAAATAATTTTAAAAATTTTATATTGTATAGAAAATTTTATATATTGTGTTAATTTGATAAAATATCATCAATTTAAAATAATTAGCTTCACAAATAAACAATTTTTTTGTAAAAAATAATTTTTTATTATTTCTAATATAAATTAAATAAACAGAAAGCTATGATCAATTTTATCTTGATTTATTGAACATACTGGATTATACTAAAAAATAGTTCCTTTTTTTAAGAAAATAAACATGATTCCAAAACATGCACTCTTTGTTTACTAATTTTATTTAAGATAGTTATAACGACAAACAAAAAAAGTATATTTGCGTGTTAAATTGGTATTAATTAGCAGTAATCCTAACTTTATGTTACATATACTTAAGTAATTACCGACTTTTATAATATCGCACTTATGTATGAAATTGAAAATCACTATATGTTATAATAAATTTGAAAATATTGTAATATAGTAATGCTAAATGGATAAATGTTTATAGATCAAAAGGAAAATGCGATATGATTATCATAAGTTACGACAGCATTTCTAGTTGATTATATATAAGAAATTTTACCCTTTTTGAATATGAAATTAATAATATGTTTTTTTATGGTTTTTTTTAATAAAAAGTGATTTTGTAACAGAAAAAAATTACTTTTTACAAGAGTTATTTATCTTAGCTTCTATTCAAATTTTTTTTTGAATAAAAGTTAAAATAAATAACTTCTATAAAAATATTTATTTTTCTGAAAAAACCCATAATTTTATTCAGTTATTATGATCTAGTTCAATCCATATCGAAGGTAGGAATGACAAAATAATTTGCTGAATCAGGTATACACAGAGATTGTCCATAATGGGGATGTGGATGTGGACTAATTTAGTCCCCATAGAGACAATGACATAGTCCTCATTTATTAAAAGATGCAAGGACTAAGGAATGAGGAATGAGGTCCGTCTATGTAGACCTTCAATTAATTTATATGAATTATTTAAATATTTATTTATATATAAAAATATATAACAAGAAAAGCCTAACACACATTCACTTATAAATTATCTTTATTAAATTTATGTTATGTATATATTTTTATTTTTAATTAAGATTATATTGTATTAATAATATTTGTTATTGTAAATATTTATATTTTAAATTTCAAAGCATTTTTTTTAACTTTTTTCTTTTATTTTTAAATTTTTTTAAAGAATAAGGCCACGAATATCCATGAGAATTTAAATCTCTATGGGGAACTGCATTTGAATAGGAACTCATGATATGAATGGGAAAGAGGACAATGACAAAATTTTAAATGAGAATGGGGATGGAAAGCATGTTTTCGCCATTAATATCCATTGTTATCTCTAATAAAAGGAGTTCTAGCACAAATGAATTTAGGTTTTTTTCCACCCATGAATAGGTACTCTTCTTACTTTCTTGTCTAAATCATATCAAGACATAGAGTTTGCTAAATTTCCAATAATTGGATTCGAATTAAATTATTTTATTATAAAGATAAAACTCTTTTATCAAAAAATAAAAAAGATTAAACTCTAGTTATTTGGAAAGGCTAAGTACTGAATTATTTAAACTAATTAAGCATAAGGGATATTTAATCTTATCAAATAATTACTCTTAAATCTAATAAAAAAATAATTACTCATAAATAAATTAATTGAACTATGTTGAATTTCTGAGTAAATTTATCTAGCAGTGTAATACAAGTATTATTTAGATAAAAATTACTCTCTCTATTTTAGAATAAGTGTGATGACTCAAACAATACACTACATAAGAAAAACCAAAAAACACATCTTGTTAAATATAAAAAATTATATGAGTTGATAAAATTATCTTTCTGTATAAAAATAAAAAACTAGAATTTCTACAAATACTACACATATTCAATGATCATGCACATTAGTTTATGATAGATGGGTTCATAATTATAATGAGTATACTTATGATAATTAAGAGTGGAAATGGAAAGAAAAAGTACTCCCACCCCAATATTATAAATGAACAAGTGTTCTAAAATATAAAAAAAAATAAAAAATGATAGTTTTTGTGATAGTTTAAAAACAATCAAATCATCTAATTTTTACGATTTTTTTTAGTAATGAGTGTTAGATATAACTACTTATGTTAATATGGTAATGGATGATTAGATGATAGTGCGTATAAAAATCCTTCAAGAAAGTTTTATAAAATTATTTAGTCCCTTAAAAATTAAAACTAAACCGTGGTACCTTAAGATTTAAATAGTAAAACACAATAATTCCTCTATGTGTATTTGATTCTTTAAATACAAATGAAATTACATTGATATGTTAATAGGACGTTAAGTGATGCACATATTATGTGAAGTAAAATATGAGTGATTTTAGTGTTGAAATTTACAATATGAGTAATTTAAATCTCTATTATAAGTTATAAAGTAATTTATTTTGTATAATTTTAAATACAAAAATGAGTGTAATATGTTTCAAAATAGTGTCATTTTGCTTGCATTTATCATTTTAATGACAAATCATCATTATATTATGTCATATGTGTAAGTCCATTAACGAAGAGCTAACAGAGGATTAATATGTTATTATTTTTAATTTTGAGGGATCACATAATTAATTTATTTTCTTTAGGATAAAAAGGACACAAAAATATTAAGGACTAAATAGGATATTCACTCTAAAAATTAATCTTATGGATGATCACTAAAAAAAAAATATTATTTATATTCACAATACATATGACAGTTGACTATATTTCATCTATCATTAAATAAGGTGTGAGTTAAATTGACAACATTCTATCCAATAATAAATAAAATGTGAATCAAGATTATCTCATATATTTTGAGTATAAATAACATAACTCTTATTTAAAACCAATTCGAAGATAAAACATTTATAAGTTTAGATAAAATATATATGTCAACTTTACGTGAAACTGTTATTTCTCCGGTATCCATTTTGCTAACACAAGCACAAAAATGTTTCAAGATTTTTTTTTTCCCAGAATGCAAGAAAAGAAATCCAAAAAGAGTGGAAGCATCTACTGAAATCTGAAATCTGAAACAAGGTGTTTCAACTTTCAATTGGGCATTAATTAATTTTTTTTAATAATTTGATAACTAATTAATCACAATCTTAGCCGTTGAAGCTCCCTTTCTGGTGCCTATAAAAAAATAGAAGGCTTTCTGATTACTTCGCTTGTTTGTTGCCGATCAGAACAACGTCTCAGTCCCTCTTTGATCCCAAAATTTTCTGTGTGTCATCACCATCTCCAAAGAATCGAATCAGAATTGGAACAAAAACAGTGAGTTGGGTTTTCATCACTCTCTCAGTCTCATCTCCACCTTTCTCCCATTGAGTTGTTTAGTACTAAGGCAAACAAAAAGAGAGCCAGAAAAAGCAGCGCAAGCATTATTACACAGTACTTGCTTGGTTGCTTCACTCTCTCTCTCTCTCTCTCTCGCTCCCTACTTTGCTTTTTTGCCTATGTATATAATATAATAATACATATTTATAAAACAAAAACGCCCCCACATATTTCTTTTATGTATATCTGGTTGAATAGTAACGAAAAGGATCTTCTATATAGTTCAGTTCTCTGAGCTCTCTGAACCAAAAACACCAAACTTTGAAACGCTGCAGAGTTTTCAGCTCCTCTTTCCCTGCTTTTGCGGCCCCTAGCAGTCTTTGGTTTCAGCTCTGCCAATTTTCTGTGCCAATTGGTGGCGGCATTTAAAAGGGGTGGTTGCCTCTTTTGTGCTAAGTTTTTCAAGCGTCACAGGGTAAGGGCCAGGATCCTCAAAGCTTTGAGATTTTTCCTTGCATTTAAAGTTTCCTCTGCCACTACCTATGAATGAGGGGAATTCTTAGTATCATCATCACTGCCCCATCACTGGCAGTGTACTAATCTCCCACAAAGAATAATAAAAAGAAGTGACCCCAAAAACCTGTTTGTTTTGAACACAGGTACAAAGAGTAGAATACAACATATCCAAAGCAAAGAGAGGAAGATCTATTGAGTTTTCTTCCCTTCTTCAAAAGCTTTAGGAGAAAGAGACATCTCAACTCAAAAAAACAAGGTTTGTGGAAAGCAACAAGTATTGGATTTTCTTCTGCCTTGCCTCACTTGTTACTATTCAGTAAAACTTGTGTAAAGACTAAAACTGTGCCCACTTTGTTTTATTTTTCATTACTTTTTTTTCTCTCCATTCCCCACATCTCTTTTCTTTTGGATTTGTGTGGTGAGAAAAAATTAAAGTATAATTATTATTTTTTTTCTTTCTCTTTTTTGGAATTCTGCAAAGGAATTTCCAGTTTATCTGGAAACTGGATCTTGGGGTCTTTCCTGGGTTTCGTTTTTTGGGGCTGCGTTTTATTATATCATGGTTTTTGTCTCATTTACTGTACTTTATATGCATTTCATCAGATCCCCCAGGATTTGGACACTGCACTTTGTGGATAACGGGGACAATGTTGTCTCAGAAGCAAGCAGAGGAAGCAATAGTCACAAACTTCAACGACACAACAGAACATGAAGGAGGTGGTGGTAATGGCACAAGGGAAGAAGAAGAGAGGGACCAAGACCAGTCCATGCTCAGTTTCAAGAGCTTACTTTGGCATGGTGGTTCTGTTTGGGATGCATGGTTCAGCTGTGCTTCAAATCAAGTAAAACAAAAAGAAAAAAACTTGCCACACCAAAATAATGAAAAATCTCTCTTTTTAAGTCCATTTTAGCTCATGATTTAACTAACAAGGTTACATTTTTTCAATTTTTTTTGTTATAGGTAGCTCAAGTGCTCTTGACCCTGCCATATTCTTTCTCTCAATTGGGCATGCTATCAGGGATCTTGTTTCAAGTGTTTTATGGCCTCATTGGAAGTTGGACTGCTTATCTAATCAGTGTACTCTATGTAGAGTACAGAACCAGAAAGGAAAAGGAAAACGTCAGCTTCAAGAACCATGTCATTCAGGTTGGTGTGTATTTTTCCTCTTGTTTTTGTTGCCTTCTCAGGATTGATTAGCTAAACTCTAGTATAACCACCACTGGTTTCTAATCTTCTTAGAGAAACTACAGTGACACTAGAATTGAAAATAATGCTTATAATATTGTTCTGGCTTCTCAGTGGTTTGAAGTCCTTGATGGGTTACTGGGTCCATATTGGAAAGCAGTGGGGCTAGGCTTCAACTGTACTTTCCTCCTCTTTGGATCTGTGATTCAGCTTATAGCATGTGCAAGGTGAGGGCCTTTGCTTCAATTTTGGAAGGCAATTTAGAGTAATATCTGAAATGGCTTCTAATTTGATTGCAACAAAATTTTTTAGTTTCTTATTTTTTTTGTTTACTCTTGATGAGATCAGTAACATCTACTACATAAATGACAAATTGGACAAACGGACTTGGACTTACATCTTTGGAGCTTGCTGTGCTACCACTGTGTTCATACCCTCCTTTCACAACTACCGTATATGGTCATTTTTGGGTCTTGGAATGACCACTTACACGGCTTGGTACCTTGCTATTGCAGCAATCATTCATGGCCAGGTAAATAAGTTGGCTATAGAGTGCCACATTTTATTATTGATTTTTTTTCCAGTTTTTCTGATCATTGAATTGAAAACTTTACCGTATGTTTGGTTTTAAAAATACTACTTTCAATTTTCATTTCCAGTTAAATTTTTATCTTCCAGAATTTTATAAAAAAAAATAAAAAAATTACAAATTTCAATTTTGATTTTCATTTATAATTTTCACTGTTATTTCTAAAATTGGAAACAAGATACGGGTTGAAAGAAGAAAATGAAAATCAATAGTTTTCTACAAGAAAAATGTTATTTTAACACTCACTATCTTATATTTTATGTAAACACTCAATTTATCACTTTAAATATTGTAGGACTTTATTTTAACACCATCCACCTTATTATCCAGCCTTGGATTTGTGTGGGTGTCTTTACACAGTTAAAATTTGGGTGTCTAAATAACAATGCGCCTTTTTGAAACCAGCCATGTTCTTATTTTTATTATATGATGATGTTAATGTTGCAAATTATGATGTTGTAACAGGCAGAAAATGTCACGCACACGGGTCCATCAAAGCTAGTCCTGTACTTCACCGGAGCCACTAACATACTGTACACGTTTGGTGGACATGCTGTGACTGTGTAAGCTTCTTCTTCCCTTTTCCTCAACACCATCATTGATCTATTTAAGTATGTAGCATATATATTATTTTCTTGATTTTCTTCTTTCAACTCGTTTCTGTCTTGTTTTTTTTCTACACGGCTTCTCTTTGCAGCTTTTGCCGGAAGTCATCTCGGTTTTCGAGAGATCCACAGGGCAAAGATCAAAATCATGCAAAAACTTATTTTTGTTTGTTTTTGCTTGAAAAAAGCATTGCCACTCCTTCCCCATCCCTCCTTGTCTCAAGGAAAATTCCGCATTTAAATGGTCTTTCTCTTTTTATTACTGTACCTCCTTTCTCAATTATTTTAACTTTGGATAGTAGGAGGAGTTACAGTATTATATTCTATGGCTGGTTGTGAGAATGTTTCTTTTCGTGTTCTTTCCTTTTTTCCTTAAAAAAACTTAGGATCATGTTATTTGAAGAGATAAACATAGACACTTTACAAAAAGCAAAATCTATTTAAATTTGGAAAATTTTATCTAGGATACTTATATCCTTATCTAAGTATTTCTCTAATTGTTTATTAAGTATCTTTGAACCATATCACTTGGATAATTGGATTACATTAACCTTAGCTTTTGGAGGGTAGTTTTGAACTTATGCTCAAAGGAATGTGTTAAATCCGGCATCCGTCAGGCAGATAGTTTAGATGGCTTCTGCCAACACTTGGACAATTTTATACTTTTGAATTGACCTGGGTAATGCTATTGTTAGAATCTTTAAAAGAAATTATAGTAATTGTTGAATGAAATCAATTAATATAGCTCATTTATTTATTTAAGGGTATATTTGATTGGAGGGTTAAAAATGAGGATAAATTTTTTATAATTGAGTTCCAACCTTTATATGTAAAATTTCACATGATTTCAATTATAAAATTTTTTCTCATTTTTTACCTTGTAACCAATCATAATAAGTTTATAAATGTGAAAAATTATTCCAACAAGTAGATTTTAATAAAGTTTTTTTTATTGTTTATCTTTTTTTCTTTTAAATTCACTGTTGGAGTAAAGTTAGGTATCCATCTTCTCAAAATCTATTCTATTATTTCAATGAAGCAAGTCTTTTTCTTAATCTAAAATATTCCTTTACCGTGTAAAAAAATATCCTTTACCTAACCAGCACAAAGTTTTCTACTCTCATGAACATGTCATGTTTGGTGAAATGAAAAATAAAACACAAAACGCACGATGAAGCCAAAAGCCACCTATTTTTAGAAATTTCATTGTCCTTTTATTATTTTATTATTTTATTGTGATTATTCTTCCTAGAACTTTGAGTGTAAAGTGAATAATGGTGACAAACGTGGCAGAGAGATTATGCACGCCATGTGGAAGCCCCAAAAATTCAAGTACATATACTTGCTGGCCACTTTGTACGTTTTCACGCTAACGATTCCTTCTGCCGTCGCCGTTTACTGGGCTTTTGGTGATGAGCTGCTTAACCATTCCAACGCCTTCGCTCTCCTCCCAAGGACTGGCTTCCGTGACGCCGCCGTCATCCTTATGCTCATCCACCAGGTGAGAGAGTCTTTGTATGCACTTTTTCATTCTTTGCTACAAAAGAAGTCAAAAAGTAATACCTTAAAGAGTTAAGGATAAAAAAAAAAATCGAAATGAATAAAAATGAATGAGTGATCACTAATGCTAACTTTTGAGCTGGGTTTTATTACACCCATGTTAAAAAGTAAGATTAAGATCACATACTCGAATTTGTGTACTTAAATTTATGTAACTTAACGACCAAAACAAAAAATCTATGTAACTTATAAATTATAATTTCTTTTAAAGATATTAATTAAACAATAAACATCAATTTAATCTCGTTATAAGTGAATGGGTTTCATACCTTATTTTTAACGACAACACTCTCAAGGTTACATTTCTTTTATTATCAAATCCATCTCTAAATTTCATTTCAAAAGAAAAAAAAATCTCTCAATGTATGATGATATTAACATAATTATTTTACATAGATCAATATAAAAATTCACCAACTATTCTGTCTAAAAACTATATGCCATATTTAACACTTCCATTGCGGCTTTTCTCTTCTTTAGTTGCTTGCTTTCTTGTTGGCTAATTTTAGCCATCAAAATAACTCACGGGCAAAACGATAAGCCTCCCATTCAAATAGAAGTGATAAAACTCAATTTCTGCATCGCAAGCACATCTAAGAGACCCTTTTTTTTATTATTTTCAATATTTTCTTCAAGAAATTTTGAAAATATAAAACACTAAAAATGAGGACAGAAATAAAAACAGTAACCAAACATGCCTTTTTTGTTCCCCCTTGAATGATGGTTTTCTTATTAGTAGTTCTTAACCAAAAAAAATTGGTTTGCTTGCATCACTAATGTTATTTTATTTTATTTTTTTTTTCCATTTTTGGTTATAATTAATTATTTATTTTTGGTGATATATATATATATGGTGCAGTTCATTACATTTGGGTTTGCGTGCACTCCACTGTACTTTGTGTGGGAGAAGGTTATTGGGATGCACGACACAAGGAGCATTTGTGTGAGGGCACTAGCAAGGTTACCAGTGGTGATACCAATATGGTTCTTGGCCATAATCTTCCCATTCTTTGGGCCCATCAACTCTGCTGTTGGGGCTCTTCTTGTTAGCTTCACTGTCTACATCATCCCATCCTTAGCCCATATGCTCACTTACAGAAAAGCCTCCGCAAGACAGGTAAATATCCCTCTTCACATCCTAACTAATCTCTTCACTTTGCTTGCCCCACCACCACCACCTTGTGTTGTGGTGCGTGTGCCCCAGTCTTAATTAGTGGGTTCACGGTCAGAATAATGTTATCCCCCTCCCTTTGAATTGCCTACACGAGTCGGGGGCATTATTGTGTGTGACCTCTTCACAGATATAAGAGAAATTCTTGAGTAAAGGTGTACTATGGTGCTTAAAATTGAATGCGCTTTCCATTTTAGACCCTGAAATTAAAAAATTATCAATATGGTTTATAAAATTGTAAAAAGTGATTCAAATTCTCCTCTTATTTGAATCATCAAAAAGGCTAATTTACATAACTTTTTTGCAATTTCAAGGATAAAATTAAAAATTTCTTAATTTAAACATTAAAGTGAAATATGCATATAATTTAAAGGATAAAAATTAACTGTTACTTAGAAATTCTTAAATGCTTTTGTTTTTGAAGATAACTTAGTATTCAAGATATCAGTTATTATACTAAAAATTTAATTAAATGACCATATAACATCAAAATTAAATTCTTACATTACTATAATTGAAGGGAGAGGTGAAAATAATCCACACAAAACTATTGTATAATTGAGTATTGAATGGTACATCGTAAGAACTTTTTCTTGGTATGGAAACATTTAACAATTTCTTCACACAGTGTCATTGAGAGAGAGAGAGAGAGAGAGAGACAGCAGCAAATGTACAATAGCATTTAAGGCTTGGATTTGGAAATATTACAAGAAGAATTGAGGCTGGTGGGGGGTCATTTTCGTTTAGTTATTTGCTACAGTTGGATTGTTGTAGTATGCCACTGCTGAGCTGGTGTAGTTGACTGATTTCTTTCCCCAATAATTCGAATTACTAGAATGGTGGAAATTCGGATAACTATATTCTCATGCTATTCACTAATACATTAGAGTCATTGTCTACTCTCGCAGTGATATTATGAGAAAGAAAACAAAAATTTTTTGTTGTAAGAAATCCCGCTGTTAGTTAAGTTGGCCTTACCAATTTTATTTATATGTTTTTCTATATACATATTAGTTAAATAATAATCAGAGAGAATCCTGATCTAGGGGTATGTGACAAAAGAATTCAATACACGTGAACAATATTAGTAGGGGCCTCCCCAAGTGATCCAAGTTTAACCTGATAGATACTGATGAGAATCTTGTTAGATCTCCCTATTTGGCATCATTGCAGGTCCCCTTTTTTTGGGGTTTTTCTGAGTAATACAATAGTAGTGTAGGGACCTCCAAAAAAGTCATCTAAGTATTTTGTTTTCTCCTTGTGCAGAATGCTGCAGAGAAGCCCCCTTTCTTCATGCCAAGCTGGACTGCAATGTATGTCTTTAATGCTTTCATTGTGGTGTGGGTTTTAGTGGTTGGATTTGGGTTTGGAGGATGGGCCAGCATGACCAACTTTGTGAAGCAAATTGACACATTTGGGCTCTTTGCCAAGTGCTACCAGTGCAAGCCCCCAGCGCTGCCGCCACCACACGTTGCAGCGGCACCACCGCCCCATGCTCATGGTCACTGAGCACAGCTGACTCACTCACCATAAACATAGAGTTCAGCTACAATCACATTTTCCTCAATACTATTGTATCATACATGGGGGACGGTGGTATATACTTCCCCCTTTTATTTGATGTGTGTTGGCTGGCTTTTTGCATATTTTTGCTCCTTCTTTGTTATATATAGTTTTTTTTTCCTACTTCAAAATTAGTTGATTAAAATAGTGTGTCAAATTTTATGATTCCTTTGCTATAAATGCATAGGCTAATTAAATTAGAGATACATATGTTATGGTGTCTTTCTATTTTGGCCTCTTTTATATGTTTTGGTTGGGAGATACTGTAAGAATTTGTTTCCAATTTTCTTCATGTGCTCATAGATTGCAATCTCATTATTACCATACATGTGTCCAGAATATGCTTTTAAAAAAAATACAATTTGCTGTATGTGGTCTTAAAGGCAATGTTGTTTGAGTTCAAAGGGGTTTGTGTGTGTGACTTGTTTAATCCTCCACTTTAAGATCTTTTGGATTCCTTACCCATTCTTCTTTCATTAGTGAGTGGAATGGGGGCATGGACCCAACCCGTATTCACATGGGCTGCATGTGGGCTTCATCTGCTCATCACGTGCCATTATTACCGGCAGAGTACATTATACTAAAACCTGTACAAAGCATGATACATTAACCTGTTCTTTAACAGAAATGTGTTAAAAATATATCGAGTTGGGAATTGAATTCAATGAAACCTCTAATCCATCGTTTAATTGATTGAATGATGGGTATGGTTCTGGTCGTTCACGGTATAAATCATGGATTAAGGAGTGTAGTAGGTGGCTTCACTAAATGTAGTTCCTGTGTCTTGAATGAATTTAGGTGGTGTCATCTAGAGTATAGAACAAGTGAGTCCTGACAGTTGTTATTTGTATCTTGCCTGGATGTTTTGCTTTTCTTTGGTCATCTTGTTTCCCTTGAGTTGTGCCTCATAGTTAAATCGCGAGTAGATGGTAAATTGGTAATTGAATTAAAATCGTGACCATATCCCGATTGATCCAATCATTTGATACAATTCAAAGATAACAAGTTTGAACCTATGATAAATAGTTTGAATTAATTTACAAAACATTTGTTAAGATGCATACATTAATAAGGGTTTTTTAATCAGTATCTTAAGGACAATAGAGTTAAGAAATCCAAATAATGTAAATTTCAAAAGTTGAGTGTGTCTCATATTTGAAAACTTAAATCAATGAAAAAATTTTCATTCTTGATTCATTAACTTGTACCTAGAGGGCATAGGTTAGATAAACTCTATTCATGAATCTCAGTTAGTTTATATGCCTATTCCTCTCATTAATTTTCATGGCTAATTAAGCCCTTTGAACCTGCCCAATTTTCCCCATTTATTTTTACAAATTGAAATTCAAAGAATCAGTTCGGTGCACTCATGCACTAGATATGTGGCAGATACATTGTTCAGTTCTGACACTAGAAACCTTTAAAAAGGTTCAAGCGCCAGGTGCAAGAAGAAAAATATAATTGTCGGGTTGGAGCCCTACATATATTCTTTCTTCAACCGAGCAGGGATTCTGGCATGTGCATTTCTTGCTTACTTGCAAGTGAAACTACTTATACCCTGTTTTCTTTTTAATTTTTGTTGAACTTTTTTACATGAATTTTTGTCGAACTTAAGGCAGAAAAAGGAAGCTTGGGCCATGGTGGATAAGAAGGAGATGGCTGAGCTTGAGGAAATAGATTATTGGGCTAAAAAAATGGAAGTCCAGAACGCATGAGGAAGGACATAGTTGTTAATGAGGGAGTGGAGATTTTTACCCCAAATGGAAAAAGAAATTGGAGGAGTGGAGATCATGGATGAAGAAGATTGGCATATTTGACCAAACAAAAATGAAAAAGAAAGAAGGCTCAGCCGAGGACCATGTTTTGTGTTTTTCCTAGATTGTAGAGTGCATATAAAGGATGTAATGCATAATAGGGAATACTCAATTGTCTAGAATGTTGAAGGAACCCTAGCACAGCTACACTGCACATCCCCCCATCCCCCATGCCCCAACCCTCGATCTCTCTGTTTTGAAGGTATGAAGGTGGCTGAGCCCTTCGTGGTGAATATGGCAAGCCTTTTCATGCAGTTTTTTGTCTTTTTTTCCTTTCTTTTTCTTATCTTCCCCATTACATGACAGTGATTTACCATCCGATATTTTGAGATAGTTTAGAGTCAATTGAGATAATATGGGATAGCTCATTCATTTGGAGATCTCACAATTACTAAAATGCCAAGTTGTATATGAGGATTGTGCTTGTTGATAGGTGATAATCTACGCCTCTATTGATGGTTTAGGTTGGGATTTATTTTATTGTGTTTAGGTTAGAGGCAGTTGGCCTTTTTCCATGTTTTGTTTGTTCTAGTTTTTTTTTTAAATTTGTGTAGGTTAATTTCTGTGTTGTTACTGGTTCAATTTTTCTTACTTTCTTTTTCTTGCTACCTTTAGTTTCTATGTTGCTTTTGTCTTTTTGCTGCCTTTGTTCTTATTTGTATCAGCCAATAACTCCCCTGCATTGAGCTTCATTTTTTGAATTTAAAAAAAGAGTGGGATGCTACTGGTGTATATTGGCAAGCTTCCTGCTAATTAGAAGAAAAGAAGTTGATTCAATCCAAGTCTCCAAAGGAAGGTTAGTCACAAAAAAAAAAAAAAAAAAAACTTAGAGAGTTACTATAGAGGTTAACCTGTGTGCATCTTTTGCTTAATGGATTGATGTCGTTATAAGAAGTTTGCAAGGTACATTTGTATGGACTCCAAGAGAAATTAATAGTGCACCATGGAATGCCCTCTTGTTGTGCTGTTAGTGTAGTGTTTCTTTGTCACTTGGCATGTAACAGTGGTTTTTGTTTGGTTGATGGGCTTGTGCCAACTGTGGATTGTTCTTAAACTTGTAAATTTTTTTATCCTACGAGCAATTGACTTGCTAAATGAATGAATGTTATCCACTTTTTGAAAAAAAAAGAAGAAGACATACTACTTCTCACAATTAGATTATGTTTTAAATCTTTGTTTCAAGTTCTTTGTATTTTTGTCCATCCAATTTGGTCCAATTTAATGAAACTTCTTATTTTCATTATTCATTTGTATTGAACGATCGACTTACTCAATGCTTGCTTAAGTTAGTTGAGGAATTCATTGCCTAAAGAGGGGTAGAATACTCTTTAATGTAATCGTTTAAGTTAATTATTGAGACTTAGATTATATAAATTAATAATTTAGCCGATTGTTTTAGTTCAACACCCACCTTACAGAATCCTTATATACTTCCCAATGCAAAAGAATACTTGTTCTTTCCAACGCAAAAATGAGTTAGATCTATTTTTGAGCCAAGTTTTGTCGGTCCAAGAATTCAATGTTTTGTTCATCCCTCAACAATTTACAAATTAAAGAGGCATTTTTCTTATTTATAGTACAAAGTAACTAACTAGGGAATCTAACTAAGAGACCAAACAAACTAACAGACTGTAACATTACCCTCCTCTTCAAATCAACCTTGTCCTTAAGGTTAACAAAGAAAAACATAACTTTTCCTTACTACAATCAAGTAAGTATCCTATCAAGACTAATGCTTGGTCTATATGTGGATTTTGAGGTGTAATTAAATTACCAAAATATGAGATTACAAAATTATTTATGAAAATATGGTACTTTAAAGGAAATCTACCACACTGTTTGGTGGGTTCAGACTAAAAAAAATTGAAAATAAAATTCGCTATTGTCTTGTGAGGCGCGTTCACCTAAAATAATATATAGCAAAAGCATTGAACCCGCCACCGATAATGGTTGGTTCCAAAAGGCAATTATTAGCCATAATAAATGTGGTTAAATGAATAAAATAATATAGATAAACACATTTCACCCATTTAAGCCTACACATAAGCAAAACACAAAGAAGGGAGAGAAAAAAATAAAAGAACCCGTCAACAGTCATGGCGGTTTCCCTTTACATCCCATATTTCATAAATAATTTCAAAACACAACCATATTTACATATATACTTACTAATGTTCCCATCATTTTTTTTAACATTTACAAATAATTATCCAACAGATCCCATTGCTCAAAGTAAAGGTTGTAAGTGGATTGGACTAACTTGATGAACCACTATGAATCCAAACCAATACAATTAGATTGATTCGACTCAGATTGGATCATTGAGTATCAAGTTAGATCCAATTAGAACCAATCATATTCTCAGTTTGGTCATTGAATTTGTATCTCCCAACCTAAGATCAATTTGAACCAATTAATTTTTTTTTTGTTTTAAATTGTAGAAAGTGAATGAAATGCTCAAAATCGTGAATTGGATTTGGAGATGACAAGCTTCGTTTATGTCTCTTTTGAATGTCTTCAATTTATAATTTGTGTTTGGAGATTTATGAACATGTAATATGAATCGTGTTGTTTAATATTTTGTATCTAGAATTATTGTGATATTAGAATTGTCTTGTTTAGGAAATATGTTGTGATGTTTTACAAATTTGCTTATATAAAATTTTGACTTTTTAAGAATTATAGTATTTTTATTGAATTTTTTGGGCAAAAATTTGAAAAAATGATAAATCCAATGACCTGATTTGAACTAACTTGAATTTGATAGGATTGATTTTGTTCGGATTTTTCAAAAAGAATCATGAATCCAACTAGTCTAAACCAATTAAAAAGTGATCGGTTTAAATCGTTTCCCTATGATCACATCCAAACTAATTTGTTAATATCCCTAGTTCAAGGTTTAAAAATTGGTTAGGGCTAACAAAAAATTGGTTGGTGGTTGTCTAAGTTGTGCGTGACCCCTTAAAAAAAATGGTGGCAACATAAAAAAAAGTTGTTTAAGTTGGGCTTGACCCCTTCCAGTCAGCATAGGCTTGGCCCACTAAGACACCATGCATACTTGTCTCCTCCCTTGCCCTAGCTGGCTTTACCCTTTTATTCACTATTCTTGTCTAGTTTAGTCCTTTGAAAGATTATTGGAATTGATGAGTTGCTTCCTCCATGGAAGGCTCTCAATGATAGCACAGTATTAGGACTTTTTTTATCCTCGTGTCCAAACTCCAAGAATTCCACCTGAATTCACTATATTGATTATTCTACAATGATTTAAAATGAAGAAATCCTCCTATTTACAGCCTTAACTAACACACGCATGGGACCTAACTAACTAATGGGTTGCAACGAAACCATGCACTTATAAATACAAGTTTTACAAAGGTATTAGGTTATGTATCTGTTGCTGTGTTGTATCTTCAGTAGTATAATTGTTAAGTTAGTTATATTTACGGGTGTAAAAAGGTTGGTGATCAACTTTGAGTGAAAAATAAATACGAATTGATTAAATTAAATTTGATTGGTTTTGTTTGGATTTTTGGGTCAAAGTAATATATATATTCAAAATGTTTTTATCCTTATAACCACTAACCACTGACAATAGTATAAAGGTAGTTATGATATACTTAATAATAGTCTAAATAGATGAATTCCTTGGCAAAAAATGATAAAAAAATTACTCTATTACTAAAAACATGAGTACATGACTTTGAAAGGTCAGAAATAAATTTTTAAAAAACTTGATCGGATGAGCAGGTTGAAAAATTATAAATTTGAAACGAGCCAAGAATAATTGGATTGATTGGTTTCAATTCAAAATGAACCAATACCTAAATCAAAGCGAACCAATTCTATTGGTTGGGTTGGGATTGCCAAGTTTATTAGATCAATTTAATCCACTTATACCCGTATTTACAATAAGAAAGGACAAGGGTCTCACGATTTCTAATTGCGACAAGGTGGCAAACGGTATGACAGAGGCGCGTCGAATAAAACACCTACAAAGGGAAAGCATAACAAATTTAATAAAAATACCAAAAAGAAATTGGTGCAGTTGGAGAGCGAAGAGAAGGGAGCCGAGCACATGGATTCTAGTTATAGCCAACTGATCTGTGAAGGACTGAAAACGCACACCGTGCTAAAATAGTACCAAGAACATTCCATGAATTTCCTATAATCACTTGGCATCAGTGCAGATTTGTTGTTGAGATTATTGTGCTCTATTGGCGAAATTGGTACAAAGTGTTGATACGTGAACAGCTGTTTTGTTGCTTGCTCTCACCATCATGCAGACTTATTATGCAGCTACAGCACATTATGGATAAGCTAGCAGCAAATAGCTAATTATTTCATTTCTTACAGAAATTATAACAATAATGTAAACCTTTCCTTGTTATTTGTGCATGTTTCAATTGACAGCATAATTGTGAAATACAAGCTTGCCTTTATTAATGAAAGAGATTTAGGATCATTTTACACATTCCAGAGATTTTACCGCGACAAAAAAAAATTCAACAAAGTTTACTGTAAGTGGAATCCTTTTTGGCTTGTTACGTTCGAGATTGTTTCCTGCAAACGGAGCAATTTTTCAACCCACAAAGGGTTCATTAATATGCGTAGTCTTTGTATTCTTACAATTGAAGAAATTAAACCAAAACTAGTGAGAATACCTTGTAGTCTCGGCAAAAATAAAGTGAGCATATTTGTGTTCTCCAGTTCAACTATTGACTCAAGGTGAATTCTCTGGTGATTTTGTGAAAAAGAACTCACTGTGAGTTTGTTGGTAACACTTTTTTATTTTTTGATATAAAGTTTGTTGGTAACTATTATCATGTTGATAACTCGCATCGAAAATATTGGTAAATGTCTTATAAGGTTAGGAACCTTTCAAGTTGTTGGTAATTTTGCGATTTGGAACTAAATAGTAGTTGCGATAAGCCAGTTGTTACCAATATTTTGAAGGTGAGTTACCAAAGTTAAATTAAAAGTTGCCAACAATTTTAGATATTTAACCTCTAAAATAGCATCCGCGGCTAGATACACTATGAAGTCTTAACCTTTTCATTCTTAAGAAATACTTATATAAAATAACATCTGCGGTTAGATATGTGTATATATCCTCAACAGGATGTCATGGGTCGAGTTCACCATTATTACAAATTTACAACATCGTTGGATAAGCAGGACATAATTTCGCATTGACATTGAATATTGTATTATCGTTATAGTACTCGAACTGGAATTTGTCAGATGTTAAATACATCCATGCATTTCATAATTTTCTCAAAAATAAAGTTTCAGAGACATAAATCAGGTGACTAACTGCTTTAAGAGCTTAAAAATCTCTCAGCATATTATTACACAAGTGGTAGCTTCCATTTCATATCAAGCAATACTAAAGGCAACAAAATACAGAACTATTGAGAAATGTGATGCAGAAGGCTCGCTCACATACTTGCCCGTACTTCACCGATTCTGTTTCAAAAGCCATAGGAAAACAATAAATAACGCTATGATCAGATATGCCAGAATGATGCTGCCGTCGGATGATTCATGAGTCTGTGTGTGTCTATGGCCGGAAGGTGCATTTGCATTATTGAATGCTTCATAAGCGGATCCGTTGACACCATGGGAATTTGGATAATGTCTTAATGTTAACGTAGGACCAGGTTGACTAGTAGAGCGAACCTTCTCGTCTATTTTTGAATAGAAACTAGGAACACGTTCATTGGATGTGGTCCTAACTGAATCACAGACCTTCCCATCTATTTTTGAAGAGAAACTTGGGACATGTGATGATGATATCCTAACTGGATCACTGGCTTTCCCATCTATTTTGGAATTGAAACTAGGGATACGGTTATTTGATGTTCTCCTAAAATAATCACTGACCTTCCCATCTATTTTCGAAGAGAAACTAGGGACATGTTCATTGGATGTTCTCCTACGTGGATCACTAACCTTCCCATCTATTTTTGAAGAAAAGCTGGGGACATGTTTATTGTTCATGATATGTTACCTTAGCTTGACCAGTGCGTGTGGAATCGGTCTTCCCACTACCTGAATCCTATTTTTTGACCTATTGCCGTCCCTGTTTCTGTTGAACCTAGCTAGTATGGCGCAAATTAAAGAACGCACCAAGCTTGAGAGAGATGATGGGGGAGATGGAGGCTTTTATAGTGGTGAAAGAATTTTCGAATCAATCATCACTTACATGCAGCCAGACTCTCTTTATTCAAATCGCGTGAGACTCTGTTTTGAATGTTCAAATAATATTACTCTTCTTACGAATATTAACACATACCGCATGGTTTGTTAGACCGACCTACACTGTTTCAACGACTTCAGATTTGCGTATTGGACATAAAATAATCGTGTAAAAAAAGCTATGTCTCATGTAAAATCTTAGCCCTTCAATCAAAATTGCCTAGAAAATACTTGTGTGAAAATAAAGGACAAAAAACCCTTAGATAGTATTTGAAACAATTAAAATTAGAAAATAAATTGATATAGAAATCAATTTTTATGTCTAAAATATAATATATTGTGTTTGGAATATGATTAAAATAGGAAATGAATTGATTTGATTATTTATGAGTAAGTTTTAAAATCAATTTATTTCCCTTGAAATTCTATAAAAAAAATAAAAGGATTTAAAAATTAAAAGAATGAAATTTAATAGAATTATAAATCAATTCATTTTTCAATATTTTTCAATTTCAAATTATTTCAATTTTTTTCTTATTCAAAACACACTAAGATGTACTGCAATCAACGTGTTACTTATTATCGTGCTGATCAAGGCGTTACTTTAACCGACCCCTAAACTTAATTTACAAAAGTATATATAAAGAAAGACAAATTAAAATATTGTCAAAGTCTCCCTCTCCCCTTTAACCGACCCCTGACTTTAGTTTACAAAAGTATATATAAAGAAAGACTAATTGAAAATATTGTCAAAGTCTCCCTCTCCCCCTCAATAAATGACACTGCTCCTGTTTTAGTAGAGGTTGACTAGAGGTCAACTTCTGGATAGCCAAGGTCAACTTCTAGATAGCCAAACTACTTGCTATTAAAAATGATAATTTTCACTCATTTTTAATATTTATCATATCTAATAATTATAAATTAGGTGTCTCAATATATACCCACTTTTTAAATATTAAAATAACACCACCCTTAAAAAAAATGAGGAACTTTTACCAAAAAAAAAGAGAAACATAGTCGTAATTATTAAAGTTGATAATAATATAGTAACATCAATGAGGATTGCATGAATTAATAAAAATAAAGTGAAAAGAAAAAGAAATAAAAAACCCTACAATTGAAATTAAAAAAAAAGGAGGGACAACACTACAAGAAAAAGAGTAGCAAACAGAAGTTATTTCAATGGGCTTCACTGTATGGTTAATTTCTGAAAGGAATCGGCATTTGATCCCCTGAAGAGATATACTTTATTTATGTGGCGTGCTCAACTAAATCTTAGTTTGATATATTCTCTAAACGGTGCTTTTACATATGAAAAATATAAATTAATTTAAAAAAAATGAAAAATGAAAATGCTTTTGTTCTTAGTTTTTAAAAGTTAAAGATGCTTTTAAGAGCATCTTATAGGATGTTTTTAATTAGCTTATACTCTCTAAAACTCAAAAGACTAATATAACATTTCTCTCTTTAATGACAATTAAAAAAATTATCACTTTTAATATCTATATTCACTAAGACATTTTGGATTCTAAAAAGAACTTTTTAATATATTTACAAACACTACTATTGTGATTTTTTCTTATCGAGAGTAACTTTTATATTATTTTACACTACTATTGTGATTTTTCCTTATCGAGAGTAACTTTTATATATTTTATCAAATAATACTACTATGACCAATGACAAAACCAAGATCTTTAAACTTGCGAGTTCACTTAAACTTTAGAGGAGAATAAACTCGAATCATAAACTCGCATCCAAGTTACAATATTAAAAAGTATTTATAATATCTAATATAATAAAATAAATTTATGGTAAAAAATTTGATGGTAACATCATAATTAAGCAAATACAAGTTATAAAATACAAAGTATAAATTAAAATCACAAAAAATATAGCAGATTAATTAAGATTTTAGGATATGAAAAATCAAAATAACTTAATCAATATATCATAACGTTAACTTTGAAAGGTCTAATTATAAGTTTTTACAGTGAGATTTTATGTTTTGTTGCTTGAGAGACCAAAGTTTAATAAAAGAGTAAACTCATGAATTTACCTTAAGTTTATACAAATTTACCCGAGTTTCTCAGTTTACTAAGCTTCAAGTTTCCAAGCAAGTTAACTCGATTGAAGACATAAATTCATAAGAGTTTAATAGTTAACTTAAGAATTTGATAACATGAATGCGAAACATACATAGTAAGAGCTAAGCTCCCCTTCCCCCAAACCAAAAAAAAAAAAAAAAACAAGCTTTTTATAACAATGGGATAATAGAGATGCAAATCTTTCCTAGAGGGTTACCTTGCCTTTTGGGTATATATGTGACCCACCCCCCAACCCCAACCACACAAAACACGCAAACTTTTTTTAACAATGGGAGTAATAGAGATGCAAATCTTTCCTACAAGGTTACCTTGCCTTTTGGGTATATAGGTGCAGCCGCCTTGTTGGACAATTCACGGTCTATTCTATAAAGAAGATTAAATTCGATGACTACAATATGTTAGCAAGCATCTTTATTAGTTGACTTGTGAGTCATTTATACACTTAAATTTATTTAGAGTGTTTATACTAAGTTTATAGAGGTTTTTGTTGGCTTTATTATACTAGTGTCATCTGTAGTGTTTCAATAGACTTAACATTTAGTCCATAATACTTATAATAGGTATAACCCCTTATTATGATTCAGAGAAATTTTAAAAAAGTAAAGTTGCATACTTATTAATAATTATAAATTTTGACCTAATAATAAAAATTTTATCTAACAAGTGATATCAAAGCAACGTTATAAGTTTGAATTCTCTATATGATACTCAGGAGAGATTGTTGGCTTTATTTATGTTAAAAGTATCCTTAAGATTTGATGGATTTAACATACTGAGCTATAATACCTATAATAAATGCAACTCGCTAAGTATGCTTGATCTGGTGAGAAAGTTTAAAGAAATATAGTTTTCTCCTTACTATTAGTTACAATTTTCTGCCTAGTGATAAGTGATTGATCTAACATTTTTAAAAATTGTCAAAAAAAAAAAATTATGGGTGTCGATATGTTGTTCTAGACACAATGATACATATATATATATATATATATATATATATATATATATAGAGAGAGAGAGAGAGAGAGAGAGAGAATGGTATACTTATTATTAATCATATTATAAGTTAAGCAACGTAAAAAAATCATATTACAAGTCACGCAATTTCTATACAAGGAAATATTAAAAGCAATTAACAAATAATATTTCTGATGGCACAAGGTGACCTTGCCTTTAGCCACCATAATTTGTTTTTTAGTTAAATACTTTTTCCTTAAAAATTAAGTAAATTTTGGTTTTGGTATCTGAAATTTTTTTTTTGTTTTTTGGTTTTAGTCCAAATATTTTCAAGGTTGTTTGTCCTTACAATTAGTTTGTCTTTATTAAATATAGAGCTGAATAATAGAAAGTCATATTATCTAATATACTATATGATAGTTAGTAGTCATATATGACATATTATGATTTTATGTGTTAAAATTCTCATGCAATAACTCATTAGACTTAACCCATTGATGAATTTTACCGAACCTAATATCTTTACAATAGGGGTTTGACGCATGTGATTCACAATTAGTAACTACCATTAAGGACTAGAAAACATGATTTTATGTTAATCAGCTCATCATTTAACATAAACAAACTAAGGGTGTGTTTGTTTCAGATTTTGAAAAAAAGTGATTATAAAACCCAAATTCTATATATAACATTAAAAGTTAAAAATTGATTTTTTTTCTTCATAAGCTACTAATCTTAGCCTTTACAAAAATGCTAAAAACTAATTTTTTTGAAAATTTGGTTATTTTTTAAAAATTGTCAAACTATATGAAAAGTGATTTTTTGGTGTGAAAAAAGTAATTATTAATCAAAATAATCACAAACAAACAAACCCTAATTATGAAAACTAAAATCAAATGGTTTTGAGAATGTTCGAACCATTGTTTTTATAGGGACCAAAATCAAACTAATCACTTTCTTTGGAGGACCTAAAAGATAAATAAGGTTTTCTTTTAAAAATGATCAACATAAGTTATTATATACTCACACAATAGAGGAGTAAATAGCTCATGTGACCTTCAACAAAATTTTGTAAGATAATTTAGTTTCTCAAGAATTAAATACTAATAAAATTATACAGGTATCTGTTAATAGAGCGTTAAATGATGTGTGTTTCATCTAAGTAGAATAAAGTTTAAAATAATTAATTTTGTTGGTTAAAATTATACAATATGAGTCATTTAAATCTACATTACAAGTTATGAAATAACTCATTTTGTATAATTTTAAATACTAAAATGAATACAATATATTCTAAAATGGTGTCATTTTACTTGCATATAATAATAACACATTATCACTATACTGTGTCATATATGTGAGTTTATTAATGGAGGACTAATTTCTTCTTTTTAGGAATAAAATAACTCAATCTAAAAAATTTTAAGGGATCAAATAGAGTGTTCACCTTGCATCTAATGTGATAATAAAGTGATGATGTGAAAATAATCAACTACCCCAACAATTTTGTGCGGGTCTACGTGTCTTCGTCTTTCTTCGGTCTGAGAATTATTATTTTTTATTATCAATGCCTTTTCATGTTCAAACAACAGATTGTTTAGTTTTTAACGAATTTTCTTTTTCTTCTCTCATTTTATGAATCCTATAAAAGGCGTATATGTAAGGTGTGACAGAGTTGGAGCAGAATTGGAAGCTAAACAAATTAAAATTAAAGTTTGGGTTGGCGTGTATATATATATAGTGATGGGTCGATCTTCTTATCGGTTCTTCCTTTTAGTTTAATCTTTTAGTTTTGTTTTCTTTCCAGCTCAAGATGCAACCGCAACCTGACTTTAGTTGGATGATTCCAGTCGAAGTAATGCTAGGTGCTCTCGATCATGGCGAAGTTCATTCATGCAGCATTTCAAGGGTCCCGTATGTGCTTAGAGACCCCAACGAGGACGCTTACAAGCCAAACATGGTCTCCATTGGACCCTGGCACAGGGCTACCACAAGGCAGCTTCTCATGATGGAAGAGGCCAAACTGCGTTACATGCGCGACTTTCTTGAACGAAGAGGGGACCCAAGGAGAAACCAGAAGGTCAGAAATACGGCTAAGAGGTTGTGCCACAGACATCATCAAAATGGACAAAGCCATTCGCGCATGCTATGGTGGTGGTGACATGGAATTGGATCCCCACGAGCTATCAAAAATTATGATAGTAGATGGTTGCTTCTTGTTGGAGCTTCTCCTCCGGCTCGGCGATTACATCAACACCACTCCATCACAGTCACAGAACCAGAACCAGAACCAAAATCAGGGAGTTAACAATAACAATAATACTAGTAGTAGTAGTAGTAGTAATAATTATAATAATAATCCATATTTAGGGGATCCCTTACTTGAAGCAAAGGAAAAGGTGTTGTCTGTGCTGAACAACATCACAATGCTCGAGAACCAAATACCTTTTATCGTTCTCAAGAAGTTATACCGGAATGTGAAATCAAACACGATCATCGGGTCGCCAACATCGTGTACAAGGTTTTCGGTTATCCTTCGGTGCATATCTCAGGTCAGGGACGAATCTATGTACTTAATGTTTGAATTTGAATTATTTTTAGAGTATATAAGTATGTACTATATACGTATATATTTTGTCTCCCTATTTTGTTATGTTTGACCCCATTTTAAGTTTAAAATTATGTGAAATTTTATTTTATGTACTCCCTTCATCTTTTAATAATAGTCATGATGAAAATCATGTCATTTTCGCACATTAGAAAATCAATGCATTTTGCTATAAATTGTAACCAAATACATTAGCTCTTTAATATATTAAAATGGCACTATTTGTTATCACTATTATTAATATAAGATGGAGTGAATATTGTTTTTGCCGCATCACCAAACTTTATTGGATTTGTGGCTGTCTCAGGTGGTGCCGCTCACATACTTCACCTGATGCGCCTGTCCACCGTTGAAGAACAAGACCAGCAAGAGAAGAAACGAGGGATAAAAGCATCTCAGCAACTAAAGCGATGCGCTACGAGGCTTCGAGCTGCTGGAATAACCATAAAGCCTGCAAATAGCAACACTATTGGTAATGCTGTCGGTACCTCTCAGTACGAGCTTGTGGATATATTTAACTTCAACACAAGTTTCAGCGAGAACGACAAGGTGCTGGAAATCCCTCCTCTGCGTATTAAGGAAACCACGGAAGTTAGGTGGAGGAATTTGATCGCGTGTGAGCAAAGCAGGATATGGGTCAAACGCATGTACACCTCGTATGCTTTGTTCTTCCAAGGTTTGATATGTTGCAAGCATGACATTGAACGGCTTGTGAAGAACAGAGTGATAGTGATTGAGTGCGAGAAGAGCAATGAAGAATTGCTGAGCCTGTTCCGCACAATCTCCAAGGGAGCTGAACACATGGATCCTAGTTATAGCAAGCTTTGTGAAAGCCTTAACGGATACCGGGCAACGCAAGTAGTCACAAAATCATTCCGTGAATTGCCTATAATCACTTGGCATAAGTGGTGGCGGGTTTTTGAATTCATTGTGTTCTATGGGCGAAATTGGTACAACCTTTGATACGCGACCATATCCCTACGGTGTGGAAATTCATAGGTGTTATGGCAGCTATTGCGTTGCTTGTTCTCACCATCATGCAGACATGTTATTCATCCCGCAGCGCTGGGTAGTCAACTACGATTCTAGGACCTTGTTATTTATCCATCTAAATTTTGCTACACTTTTGTCTAGTTTGAGAAAATAAAGGATGCTAGTATGCATTTGGATGTGTGCTTTTAATATTGTTTTATTATCCTTAGAGGTGGTGCAAAAATATGTAAAGAATTTTGTAAATGAATAAATGAGAATGAATATCCATTTTCTTAATGGACAATTATTTCTCTGTTAAAATATTCACACTGCATTGACACTTGTTGAGATTGAGGTACATCTAATGCAAATTTATTCTTTGCAATATAAATTGCCTTTTATACTTGATTTTATGCTAACATAAGTCTAATTAAGTAGATTGTGCGATTATAAATCTATTTTGTTTTAGCATAAATCTGTGTGATTTTTAGCAGTAAATGTTAGATTTAATGGAAAGATCTCAGTTAAATTCAAATTGACTTTAAGGCATGTTTGTTTTATATTCTATCATCGTAGAATGGAAAACTGCGCTTTCCCATGTACTCTTTTCCAAAGCAAAAATGTTGTTAATTACTTCATTTCAACTCACCTTTGGGACTTTAATTTCTACCAATAAAACAAACGAGCACATATCATCGCATGTTCAGCGGTCCGTAAAAGATTCAACGCAATTTTTGATATATTTGTAGAAATTGTTGTCTCCAACTATTCTTTTTCTCCTGGAGTGTCTAAATGTCCAGGAATAATTGGGTTAAAAGACACTTCTGTGTACATAATCCTACAGTACTCAAAGATAAACTAGAAACCAAATTTGTGAGAACACCTTGCGATTTAGCCAAAAATAAAGGGGGCCAATTCTCGTGTTTTACAATTCCATCATTGAATCAATTGACCACAAGTAGCTCAATAATTTACAAAAAGCAAATAAAAGAATCCTTTGCAAAAGAAATCTTGCTCTCCTATAAACAAGTATTGTCCTTTAATAAACGCTTACAAGTTAACTTTATTTCTTTAATAAAATAACAAAATTAAAATGCTTTACGGCATTTCCATTAACAGCTTTCAATTACCATCTCAAGCAATTTAACAATTTCCTAATTAGTTATGGAGCTAAAAAGCAAGAGGGAAAATAAATAAAGAGTGATAAGTGATGCTAACCTGCATCGGCGGTGTTAATGCAAGTCTTGAGGTCAAACCAGCTGTAGCACCACTACTACCAAAACGCTTTTCCTTGAATCTTGACAAATCAATATAGTTTATTATTAGAAATGTAAATCTGAATTGTGATCAGTCAGATATGTAAATTCAAGGCATCCCAACTAACCTTGATTATTCTGTCATTAGAAATCTTAGCTCACACATTAGAGTCAATAAACATTATCATTAGGGTATTAAAAAAAATATCATTAGCAGTCCAACTATACTTTTATCTTTTTGTTTCTTTTTATATGCTTGTGTGTTTTCTTTTTTGGTCAACAAACATGCCGGTGTTTATACAACAAAACTAGACAGCACTAGACAGCACACCCAAAAAAAAAAAAGAAACAGAAAGAGCAGATCGCACAAGCTCAAAAGAAAGCCCACACTAAAGCCCAAACTACAATTATTTTGGGGTTGTGTTTGGTGGATTGGAATAGGGTTCTTGAATGAGGATGAGTGGGTGACTGAGTTGTTGTTCCGTGTTCTTGATGCTACTGTAGAGGAGAGATGGATTTTATAGTTTGATCGGTATAGTTTGTGATGTTGTCATGGCTACATTGTGTCTATGGACTGAACAAGAGAATGGAGCACCCCCTTTGTTTTATGCGCTCTTCCTCTCTCTCAATGCTTGCTGCTTCTGCTCTTTTTGCATTTGCTCGTCTGTGTTCTTTTTTTGGAAATTTCCAGTGAAGGTGTGATCTTCTGCTCGTTTTTGAATGCTTTGTATTTGCACTCTTAGCTCTCTTTTTGTGAGCCAAGAGTGGCTTTTTTGTAAATAATACTCAAACACAGTGGATTAATTCCACTTGTAATGGGGACTAAATGTAGACTCCAAGGTTGAGAAGATGAACCTGGATAAACATCAGTGTGCAAGCTTCTCTATGCTCATCTCTCTATTTTGTGATTCTATGCTAGCTTGGATTTGTTTTTTATAATATGCTTCCGCAATGTTTTAACTCTGACATTCAATATCTTCTCTGCAGCATTTCTTAAGATGGTATAGTAACTTCACGCTAGAAATGTATAACTAATTTCTAGAAATCTAGTATTTTGAACACATTGATTTGTTTATTAAGCGTGCAGAAAAATTTTAAGTGGCCAAGGACTTGATAACTGATTCAACTCCCTCCTCCAGTACTATCAATTGGTATATGAGCTTGATCTCCTGGGTTAAAGCTTAGCGTCCTGCAAACAAAAAAAAAAAAATCAAGGAAATGTGATGGACAACATTGTTCCTTATAGCGATGTTCAGCATGCATTTGGCACCAGTACTGCACTTAATAGCAACCGCCAACCCACTTTCCACCAGCATGAACACTAACATCTCCGGTCATCTCTGCACTGGCCACTTTGCAGAAGTGCCATCATTGCTAGTCATCTTCTTCGGCCATTGTCTCTGACGTTGGCCACTTAGCAACACTGCAAACATTTAGCTCCCTACCCACTTGCTAACGTGGGCTTGGTTTGGTAGTGCTCTCAGCATATTAAAAATATAAGTCATCTTTTATTATGTGTGGTAAACAAATTCTTAATAGTTACGGATGTTTTTTTTGGAGTATCTCATGAATTGGGTACTTTTTTGGAGTTCACTTATGCTCTTCAAAAATTGAAGAGAATATAGTCTTATTCTAATTAATGAAACTAAAATTATGAATTATTCTCTTTAATATCTATTCATAATAGTCTTTTTATATTCTAAGGGTATATTTGATTGAGGTGTAAATTGGGTTAAAATTTACCAAAGTAAATTTTTCATTAAAAAATTATGTTTGGTTAAAATAAATAAAAAGAGTAAATTTTCAGGGAGAAATATTTTCAGATTATGAGGGGAAACTTTACCTATATTGAAATTAGGGTAAGTTTTACTCCACGCTCACACTCCCTCTTGCAGATCTGGGAAGGGAATAGATTCAGTGCATGATGATCATCCCAGAGTTCTGAATCTCCTCGTGGATTTTTCTATTGGCTGAAGGCAAGTATAAGTATCTATTGATATTCCAGCATCCTAATACACGTTTTCTTTTCCTAGTTCTTTTGATAATTAATTTCCGTCTCTAAATTGACCTGATGCACTAACATGTTTCAAGATGTTTGGCATGCCTCTGTTGTTGGATTTTAATTTCCTTCGGATCAGTAGGCCTCTGTTGTCTCATTAGCCTATGCCAGTATATATGCCCTTCCCTGAGCATAGTTTTGATGAATTAACTTTCAAGTTACGATTAGTGTTTTGTACCATCTAAATGAATTAGTTCAATTGTTTCTTTTCTTTTTTTATACATAGCAATGACTTGTAGACCGCTTTCATGAAAACAAAAAGCATTATTTTACTACAGTCCCTAGAAAAAGATATTGCCTATTCTAGTTAATTCGAAGTTATTCTAGTTAATTATGCTGAATCACCCTTTAATTCGAAGTTAGTTTATGGCATTTGTCCTTTGGATTTAGTGTTAACCCTGCTTATGAACATTTATTTTCTAAATTCTGACTGAGCTTGGTTTGTTTGCGTGAGATGTGTTTATGAGGCTAGTGTGCTTATGTGCCAGAACACCCTTGTTTAATTTTTTTTAACATTTTTTATTCTAGTCATATTATATATTAATGTATGGTTTGGTCATTCCAGTGATCAGAATGATTATGTGTTTGTGGTAGTTCATAGTTTGGGTGGTAGTTCATAATCTTGGCTGGGAAATTATGTGTCCTAGTATGGATCTATATACTTTACAACCCCTACGACATAAGATTTATTATTTTTGCCATCTCTTTGGCTTTTATTCTAGTTTACTCAGTTATGTGCTCTTCTTGACATGAAATTTTAGATACATGATAAATTTCACCAGGAGAATAGCAGGTCTTTTACTTCAATCATTTGTATTGAATTAGACTTGAAATGCAAAGTATAAGTCTTTCTTCTGGTTTATCCCTTTGGTGAATTGACTGTCTCTGCAATTTAAAACTGAGTTGGATTGAACATTTGGAAGGTGCTGGCTTGCATGGCCCGATTAATGTGGGGTTGGTTGTATATTCTTAATGAAATTTTCCAGTTTCCCTGGTTACTTTGCCCCTTTCTGTAGTAAGGGGGTTTCTAAATTTTGTCTGCAAAATTTGACCAATCAGTGATTGGTTACATAGTTTTGTTTGTATCTTATTGTTTATATCTAAAGTTACCTTCTTATGGCATTCTTTTTTTCTAATAAAATCATGGAAAAATCATCAAGAAGGCCATGGACACTAGAAGAAGATAAATGTTTGGCTGATTGTTTGCTAGAACACATCTAGATAACAAATATAGAGGTGAAGGTGGATTTAGAAATGGGTACCTTGGCCACATAGAGAAGTTCATGGGAGAAATTAATTGGGATTGATTAAAAAGCCAACAATATTGATTCAAGATTGAGCTACTTGAAAAAACAGTTTTACTTTTCACGAGATTAAGAAAAGCTACTGGATTTGGATGGAATGATGAAAAAAATGGTGACTGGAGATCAATTAGTACATAATAAATGGGCCAAGGTCTCTTCTTTTAATTTATTACTTGTTTACTCACATTAGGAATTGAAATTTTGGCTTATTTTTTGTCTTGGAGAGCATATTCCTATGAGATTGCTTTATTTTATCGCCTTTATTATCTTAAGACAACACTTGAATGTTGGTTGGCCATAGATTAGTCTAGGTAAATTACATTCATTCTCCCGTCTCGGTGAAATGCAAGTCACTGCCCTTGCAAATTTTAAGTATTTATGTTAAGTTTTATCTCATTCAGGAACACTTGCCAATAACTTAAAATATATTTTGTGATATTAACTTTTTAATTAATAAAATTATAAAAAATACATGTAGCCACTCTTTAAGTCTTAGGGTATTTTTATAATTTTATTAATTAAAAAAGTTAATATAATAAAAATGTCATTCTATTAAGTTTATTATCAGAATGTTCCTTAATGAAAAGTGAAACTGTAACATAAATACTTAAAATTTGACAAGCAGAGGTGGCGTGAGTGTTAGATGGACAAATAGAGGAGGTGTAAATTTTATTTCCACAAACCTCAGAGAGGTGAGTGTAATTTACCCATTAATCTATTAGGCTCCTGCCTTTACTACATTCCCTTAAAAAAGAGAATGCCTATTTTAATAATTATTTTGTTAATAGAATTTGCTAGCCTTTGATTATTAATGTTGTTTATTGATTTTGTAGAGCCACCCTACTGCAAAAGACTTATACATGAAGCCATGGCCTTTGTATAACATCTTGAAGTTTATGTAAAAGATAGAGCTACTTGGACAAATGCTGAACCGCCAATAGACTTCAGAGAGAGAACAATCAAGCAACATTTTAACTGAAAGTATAACTATCAATGACATTTAAGACAATTATATTTCAGAATCAAAGGTGGGACAATAAAGAAGGCCAAACGAAAAGAAAACTATGAAACAAAGATGTTGAATCAATGGCAAAGCAACTTGTAGATCTAGTAGAACATGTGAACCAAAGCAACAATGAATGTGTTTCAAAGATTATTAGCGCACTTCAAGAAGATGAAAATGTGATAGAAACAGGTTGCACGAGGACGAATAAAATGACTAAGTTGTCCATCATTCAAAAACTGCAAGCCATGAGAAAATGACAGATCTAGATGTTACTGTATTTTACACAATAGCAGAATATTAGGATGAGAATATATTTTTTTACAAATGGTGTTAGGAATTTACCTGGATAGTATGAAAGATATGATTAATAGTTTTAGTAGTGTTTGTGTCATTGACTGAGCACTTGGTTTCTCCTTGTTTCTGATATCTTTAATATGACAATTATTAGAGTGTGTTAGTTTCTTGTAATAAGGTACCATTTCTATACTTTCTTGTAATAAGGAACTTAGAACGTTCAAGGTCAATGTTTGTTTGTTATATGAAGAACTTAAAATTTGATGGATTATAAAATAAATATTCTTGTCTTGTCTTGCATGTGTTCTTTAAAATTGAAATAAATATATTTATTTTTTTTAACTATTTTGTGATTACTTTTTTAAAAAACTAATTAATTTTCTACTTTATAAATAATCAAAATGATTTTTATAACTTCAAATTTTATATGCATGCTAAACATACTTAACTTTTCAGGGATAAAAATTTGTAACATATTTATAGAATATATCAAACAAGATAAAAAAGAAAAAGTTCCCCTTTAATACTTACTCCCTAAAAATTTACCCTTTAAAAGTTTCTTCCTTGAATTTTTATGGGTAACCAAACATAGCCTAAGAGTAACATTATAATGTATTTATTATTATTTTTATATTATATTTACAAAATATTATTAATATGACTTCTTCTTGACAACAATTTTTATATTATTTTACTAAATAATAGTACTATAGCAAATATCAAACCAAGTCGTATTCCAGTCTGTCGCTACTCCTTCGTCAAAGCTGGTCAGCCCCATCAATGCTAGAGAGTGGCGTTTGAAAAATATACGAATTTATAAACAGAATTCATTTGAGTTGGATGCGTTTGAAGTGTCTTAGTAAGAATTACCAACATAATTAAATCGTTACATTCACGAAATAGGAAAGAATAATGAATAATCTGAGGCTAAATACAAGCAAGCACCCGAGCATTCTGAGAAATAAAAGAAGTTTCAGAGTTCAAAAATAAATCGAGTGCAACCATAAATGTTATCACACAAGTGGTAACTTCCAATCCACACTAAAGCATATAGCCATATAGTAGAAACACAAGACATTGAGAAATGACTGAAAAGGCAAGCTCACATGTACGCTTACTGAACATACTTCACGCAGAATTTCAAAAGCCACAGGAACAAAATAAAGAAGACTAAGATAAGATCAGAAATGACACGGAGTAGATGTTTTATTTGTAGCGGGCATAAGCATAACCTTATATCCTCTGTTTCTGCCCCTTTCTGGTTGCTGCATTCGCAGTACGTGAGGACCTACCTGATTACTTATTTTATAATTATTGTAATTACCATTAGCAGCAATATTGAAATTCATCATATAATTCACTTGCTGAGTTAGCCCAATGACAGGACCAGAACTAGCTGGGGTAGAGATCACGCATGATTGACTTGCGAAGCAGGCCCAATGGCAGGACCAGAACTAGCTGGCGTAGAGATCAACGCATGATTGACTTGCAAACTGGCCCAATAATAGGACCAGAATGTGCTTGCGAGTCATCAAGGCCTGATTCACTTGCGAAACAGGCCCATGGGGAGGAATATTGGCTAGTTTGTGTAGACGCACTCGCCCACATACAATTTTCCTGCGATCCTCGGCCGGGGCTAGTTTGTGTAGACACACTAGTTAACTGTCGCATAATTCACTTGCCGATACTGCCCAGAGACATGACTATAAGACAATTGCGAAGCAGAATAAAAGGCAGAACCATTGGACGTTGAGCTTCTAGAACTATTGTATTTTCCCCAAGGAGTTTGACTCATATTTAGTTTTGAAAGGGAATTGCAAATTAAAGAGAGTCCCCTGGCTTGAGAAATTAAAGACAATTAATGGTATTAGTGTACCACCTTCGGCCACTACCACTTCGGTTTCACAAACTTCTTTATATGGGAGTTGCAGGCTTTTACAGAGGTGGAAGGATTTTTGGTCAATGGTCAGACATGGAGGCTGCCATGAACGTATGAGTGTTGCCAACTTCTAATTATTGGCTCACAAAAGAATATAATTTATGGTGTATTGGTATATATGTTAGTTTTTGATTGAATTTAGTTGGGAAGAAGTCTCATATTGCTAAAAATTGAAATAAAAGAGGATTGCCAAGACTATATATATGAACCCAAATCTCTATTTTAATTTGTATCAGTCAAAAATACTTTAGCTTGATATGACTTTTTCTTCCTCTGACTCTTGTTTTAGAGTGTGTGAGGAGTAGAATATTTGCTTTGAGAGTGGGTGTATTTGGGTGTGTTTACGAGAGAGTCTGTGTTGTAATTTTCACATAGTGATATTTCCTTGTCATTTGACAGCTTATGGTTTTTTTCAGTTTTAGAGTTTTCACGTTAAATCTATATCGTGGTTATGCTTTTATTTTATTTTTCTATTTAAGGTGGTTTTTAAGGAGAGGAAGTGGTTTATTTTCCCAACAATCTGGATTCAGTTTGGTTCTGGGGATTTATTCTTAGTATGCTCCTGCGGCTTAGCTTGATTCCACATCAAAAGAATATCTCCTCATGTTTGAGAATCATCTTGTTGTTGTTACTGAAGGTAGTGTAATACTGAGAGTGCAGTTTTAAAGGTTTTGGCTAAGGAAAGACTTGGTATTTAAGTTGTGTCTATTGTGACTCACTTCTCTTTCCCTAGGAACCCTCTTGTGCACGATTTACAGGTTGATTTACACTATTCCAGGATCCTGTTGCAACAATGTCAAGTTTTTCAAGTTCAAGTGCTGAAGTGTGACATAGAGAAATTTGATGGAAGAATCCAGCTTTGACTTGTGGCAGATACAAGTCAAGAATGTGTTGATATAATGGTTTGCACAAGGCGCGAAGGGAAGATCACGATATGGATAATGAAAACTGTAGGAACTAGATTTAAGAGTAGCAAGTGAATTCGTCTATGTTTGGCTAATAATGTTCTTGCATATGTGCAAAAAATATCCAGGCAAGGAACTTTGGGAGAAACTCTGAAGGATTATATCAGGCAAAGTGTATCTCAAATCGGTTGTTATTGAAGGAGCAGTTTCATAATTGCGCATGGATGATAGCGTGAAGTCTCCGGACTATCTTAGTGCCATCAATGGTATTGTCTTTGAATTAGTGGCTATTTGAGTGAAGATTGATGATGAAGATAAGACACTATGGCTTATATTGTCTCTTCCATCTTCCTATGGGCATTAAGCCGTTTTGATTTATGGGAAGGAAACTCTGAATTTTGAAGAAGTTGCCAGGAAAATCATTGAAAAAGAATGAAAATTAAGGGTAGCACTTCATCTAATTCAATGTTTGTAGCTAGAAGTGACACTTCTGAAAAAAAGAATCATGGAAGGAGTGTGACATGTTGGAAATGCAAAAGCTGAGCATGTAAATAAAAATTGTCCAAATGGCACTGTGTTGGAAAAAGGTTCTCAATCTTATGCTTGTGTAACACCCTAATATTTAACTCAACATGCCTAGGATGTATTTAAGTTAATTATTAGTTATTACTCTTTTATTCCAATTCTTCATTTAAATTCTTGAAAAATACTTTAATGAAATTACAGGTAATTTTTTTTTTTTTGAACTTTGAAAACAAAACATGAGCCACACATACTAAGTAAGCCCATCGTCCGTCTTGCGCAAAATAAAAACTAGTCTCATGCGTGCACAACAATCACATGAATATAACCACATCATCATATATAGTTATAGCATAAGTAATAACCATTCTACATCAAGCACCACAATACATAACAAAGAGGATATTATGCCCACAATAGAGGTTGGGCTAGGTATAAACATAAAAAAAAACATAAATAGCATGTGGATGGAAAAACACCCATGAACGACACCTATGTGTGCACTCATAGAAAGGAAATAGGTGTCCAAGCACATGAGCAAGGTTAGTAGGAGTAGCTGGACGACCCACAAAAATGATAAAGCTGTTGGTAGGATCAAAGCGCATTCAAGTGAGAGCATCAATGTGGATCATGAACATCGCCATTGCCCTCTGAAGACGAGATGGAAAAAAAAGAGGAAATGAGAAACCTTAACAAGAATCGCAGGAGGCCTCCTGCCAAAACATGTGTCATCATCTTCGTTTTCAGGAATCTTGGGTTTCATTATGAAAACAATGGACATAATAAGATTCATTTATTTCATTTAAAAGCTTTTAATCGAGGTCGTGTCTTTTAATATGATTCTTAATGCTATGAATGCATCATATCTCATTATAAATGCATGTTAATGTCATATGAAACCTATCATAAGAATCACAATAAATCAATATGGCATAAAGAACACAAGCTATCACGACTTGATCTTTCCCCTTTAATTATCTTAGGTGACTTAACGTTGTTGTTCTCTTCTAAGGGCCACCCTACTACTCTCTCCTCCTGAGTTCTAGGTTATGAGCTCATACCTAACTAGTCGTCACTAGTCCATCTTATCGTCTCAATAAGCTAATTCCCTTCCTAGAGTGTGGGGTAGGGGCATGGGATCACCTTTTATAACCATTAATTCCTAGAGTTAAAGGAGTCTCTTGGATCACCTTTCATAACCATTAATTCCTGAGTTTAAAGGATCATTTTCATGTTTCTTATGTCACTTGTAAATGTTAGCATATTATTAAGAGATGCAATAAATGAATATATGATCATAACATATCATTTAACATTTCATGCTCATGAAACACATAAATCATGCACCAAGCGTGTATCACGTTCTTTCACATATCCTTAAGCATGTTATTGAATATGCAAATATAAGCATATAATCATAGCCATCATCATCATAACTTATGAGTTAAATTTTATGTACAAAATAATGAATTAAGGAAAAGTTGAATAATAATAATAGTAAAGAAAGGAGAATAAAATTTTAGGAAAAATTAATTTTGACTTGATAGGTATTAGCCTTTAACGTATCCTTGGTAATGAGGAACTCAAAGCCACGTTGTTCTCAAAATAATATTTATTGGTTGATTGATTCTACTTTCCTTGAAAACTAATTAAGATTATTAATCGTGACCAAGATTATTAAGCACTAAAATAAGTAATTGGCATTAGGTGTTGTAAACATAGGTAGGTCCATAATAATATTATAATTATAGATGAAAATAGCATATACAATATTCGATCATGCGGTCTTTAATCATGATCAACAATTCAACATAACATTATCAAATGTAACATTCATTGCAAAATATATATGTGCTGATATAAAATAATAAAGCAATTAATATTTAGGATATTCTTTAAAGAATACTCTCATGCTAACATAATAGTGCAATATTAATCAAGGGGTTAAATAAGTACTAATAAATCGAGAAACAATGAAGTTATTAAAGCAAATTGAGCCTAATGAATTAAAAATAAGCAATTATTCAATTGTCTTTACCTTTCTTGTTTTATTTATTATTATTATTATCATTATTATTATTGTTATATATTTTTATTATTATCGGAAAACAAACGCTAAAGGTAAAAACTTAATTTAAAGTTTAAATCTCTAATAAGACCAAATACTAACTTAAACCAATAAAACTATAAACCCAAATAACGATATCCAAATAAAATTTCTCATCACAGTAACAAGGCCCAAACACGGCAAAGCCAAATATCATTATCCTTAAACCACGCCTAAATATAGCCCAAGTCCATTTAAAGAGAAAAAGAAATATCATTTGGGAATTTTGAATTTGAAGTACAGGTTAGTGGTTTGGGGATTTTGGGTTTTATTTTATTTTATTTTATTTATTTATTCATTTATTTATTTATTATTATTATTATTATTTCATTCGGGGTTGGGTGCACCATCTCACGATACACTATCACACACACACATCCACACATGCTAACACATGATTCTTTCTCTCACACATGCACTCACTGAGCACTCTCGGCCTTACACACTCATAAATGAACTTAAGAAATTTTAAACACTCTATCTACTCACACACTATCACTCATTCTCTCTTAACACTATTCACTCACTCTTACTTAGCACGAGGAGAGCGACGGAGAGAGCAAACGAGAAAGGGAGACCGAGAAGGAAAAGGAGGAAGAGGGAAGAGGGAGATCCGCGGCGCATAGGGGAGGAGAGACCGGCGCGGGGCTCGCGGTGGCAGGCAGGAGGCAGAGGCGGAAAAGGGCGAAGCTGAGGGTGCGACGGGGTTGGGCCTGGTGCAGCTGAGGACCGGCGGAAGAGAAATCGGTCGGGCAAGGAGTGGCTCCATCGCGGCTTGCATGTGGCAGTGCTTGGCTGAGCTCGCGGCGGAGAGAGAGAAGGTTGGCGATGGCAGATCGAGAAGGCAGGAGCGATGGCTTGCTGATGCCGCGGCGGTGATGCATGCGGAGGAGATGCGATGGCTGAGCCCGTGGCTTTTCTCCTTCCTTTTCTTCTTTCTGTTCTTATGTCCTTTCAGAATTTTTTTGGTTTCTTTCTCAACTTTTCGTTGGTTTTGGGTTTTGCAGCGAAGGGGAGAGGGAGCCGGCGATGGCTCCACGTGGATGAGGGAGGAGGAGGCCGAGGCCCGTGACGACGTATGTGGCTGGGGGTGGCAGCCACAGCGGCTTCCTATGGGGCTTGGGAAATGGTGCCGCACTTCCGCTCCGGAGCATCGCGATTGTTGGCTTCGCGATGGTGGTGGTGAATTCTTTTTGCTTCGGCTTCTGCCCCCCCCAAATCTCTAATTTTTTTTTATTTATTTTTGGTGTGTATATGGACAATTTGGACATGGATTTGGCTGAAAACAATTGTTTCTGGACTTTTATTTCTAGCTATGATTTTTGTTTGTGTTTGAACTGGAACTAAGTTTGTTTGGTTTATCTCTTGGTGGGATGTTGCTGTGATTTCCTTAATTACGGTTTAAGAATATTTTTGGGTCAAGATTTGTGTTGGCTGAGATAAATTGTTGATGGTTACCTTGTGTATGCATGTGTATGGTTTGTGATTTAAACATAGATAAAAGAAAAACTCAAGAATAAGGATCAAGAAAGGATACCATACGGTGTTATTCCTCAGGCTCTATGGTGCCGTTGTCAACCATTTTTAAAAATTGTTTTTGATTTTTAAAAACAAAAACACAAAAAACTTGTTTGGATGAATGATTTTTGAAAACATATTTTAAAAACCAAAAAACAAAACTATGATTTAAAAAAGTAAAAACAAAAACTTTCAACATGTTTTTGAAAAATTGTTCAAAACAAAACTTTAACATGGTTTTCATTTTGCAAGTTTGAAGAAGAACAAGGAAGAAGGTCCACCGCGCCTAGCATTGCCCAGCTTAGCAACCGCTAAGCAACCGTCGAGCAACCTCGAGCTCCAAGGAACCACCGCTCCGATTTGCCTCCGCGAGCAACCGCCACTCTGAATCTGAACCGCCGTTTCCACCGCCGCTGACTCCCCGCCTCCGCGAGACACCGAAGCACGACCGCCATCATCACCTTTACGACCTCCGCTTCCGCCCGCCAGCCCACCGCGAAGAACCTTCCGCGCCCCCACCTTCCATTCGCGAAGTCTCACTTTTTCCTCTACCCAGTGCCGCCACAAGCCTCTGTCCTCTTGCTCTTGCCTAGCGCGGCACCCCCTTTCTCTTGGCTTTTACAGGAACCCCAACCTAAATCCCCAATCCATGTTAGTTAAAGTTTTGTCATTTTAGTTGTGGTTGTTGATTTTGTTGTGGTTGTTGATGTTTGTTCTTGATCTTTGGTGGTTGTTGATCTTTGTTATGGTTGTTGATTTTTGTTGTTTTGATCTTTGCCAAACAATTTTTTGTTTTATTCATGTTAAAAGTTATTTTTTAAAAAAATTACCCAAACAAGTTTTCTTATTTTTTTATTTTTAAAAATTGAACTTAAACCTATTTTTTAAAACAGTTTTAGAAAAACAAAAATAAAAAAAAAACTTCCAAAGCCCCATGACTCTTGCTTCAATTTTTCTAAGGGCTCTCTCTCTCTCTCTCTTCTTAGTTTGGTTCGTTACAAAATGAAAGCTTGAAATTTTTGCTCCTGTAATTCTCCTTTTATTCGGAAATAAGATAGTTTTTCTTTAAAAAAAAAAGAACATGGTGGTAGGGATCAGAATGTCGACTATGCCTCCTCTGGACTTGTTTTTTGGAAATTAATGGTTTGTTCCATACTTTGCAAGAGAGCTAGCGGACGTGTCCTTCATGCTTCAACCGTGCCCATCCCTCCTTGATTTAGTATCTTGGCAAAGTGCCCATCCTTGTAGTGAATGGGGTGCAAAGGATGGGAAATATGGTTATAAAATTTTGAGTAGTAGGATAGAATGACAAGTGTGGATGACAATTCATATCTTCCTTATTGTAGAAAAAAATTTATTAGTGTATTCTTGTAACAGTGTAATGTCATGCGTGTGCTTAGAGTAAAGTATTTATAAATCTTCTGGAGAAGTATGTAAAGAGGTTAATATTAATTAAATCCTTAAACAATAATAGTGTACATGATACTTTATGACAGTGATGAAACAGATCAGCTTGAGACAAAGATAAAGAATATATACGCTCATAGATATGTGCAAGATTTAGATACCACTATTCTTGTTGAGACAAATAAATAAATGTATTGTAAACTGTATAAGTTATTTGAATCTTTTAAAGATAATAAATTTATATGTTATAAAACCAAGAAGAGACGTGTCAATTTTTAATTCATCCAAGTGCTAAATTCATGCATGTTTTTCATGTCATAGGCCACATTATTACGCTCCTAACTAGAGATCCTAAGCTCTAATACTAACCCTTGGTACCCTTTAAATTTCTTATTGAACTAAGTGTCATTTTTAGTAGCCACTTTATCTATTCAACATTAAACCTCCATTTTAGTGCTTCATTACTAAACTTAATGGCCCCTTAAAACCACTTAAGGCCGGAAGATGTAAGGATATAGTTTAAATAATCTTTTACTCAAGTCCTTGTTTTTTGTTTTATTTTGACTTCTAGCAAACTGACTCTATTAATTTCTAGCATATGTGGGCATCATATATGACACCTATAGCAGAGCTTTTTATCATAGTCTTAGGTGCTAAAATTTGGCAATTATGCAAGAATAAAACCAACTATTTCACACTCACTTTCGGTCATTAAAGAAAGTGTGATTGCCTTAACAATATCAACAAGCTTCAAGCAGGAATATGTAAAGTAAAGTGTCAAGAACTCATTTTTATAACAACCAAGTAAGACTATCGCAACTAAATTTATAAAGATGCATTTTTTTTTTTTGTAAACGAAATCGAGGCAAGACAAGGTTCCCTACTTTCAGTACTGGCCGGGTTAGACGATTTCCTTTCCCACGTGAACATACCTCAGGGAATTTTATAGGAGGACAAAAAAATCGGGATATTACACTTACATCGCTCTCCTAGGGGAGAGAATGATCTTTATAGAAGGTAAGAAGTGTATCTTCATGGCATTACCGCGCTTCCATGAAAAAGGATAAGTTGTTGCAAGCGGATCCACATTTGCACACAGGCATTGGTTGGCGTAAGATGAGGGTGTTGTGGGATTATGTCGATGGCATAAAAACTTCTAGGAAAAGCCAACATGGAAGTTGCATCATAACTTTTCAGCTAGTTTTGACATGTGTGAGGTGAAATGCTTGGAATAGTCTAATTCTAAGTGAGCATATTTTTTTATATGGTGGAGTATGATAGTGCTTTGAACTATGATTGTCGGATAGACAATGAAGGAATGAATTGTTGGTATTGACAACGGAATCAAGAACTGTTTTATTTCAATCAAGGTGAGATTGTTAGTTTTTATTGAAATTGAGTTGGAAAGAAGTCCCACATTGCTAAAAATTGGGATGGAAGGGTATTGCCAAGGATATATATATATATGAGTCCAATTCTCCATTTTGATTTGCATTGTCACACTTTAAGCTGCATTAAACTTTTTCTTCCTCTGGAATATTTTAGAGTGTTGGAGGAGACTTCAAATATTTGTTTTAGAGTGTGGGTGTATTGGGGTTGGTGTTTAAGAGAGAAGTCTTGCCTTGTAATAATTTTCATATATAATATTTTCTAGTTGTCATTTCAGCTTGATTTCTGAAGTTTCCAGTGAAATTCTTGTCTGATTGTGTTCTTATTTTATTTCTCCGTTAAGCCTCAATGAGGAAAAGTTTATTTTCCTAACAATATAAGGATAAGTAGTTAAGCATGTGAACGTCTCTCCTTCAGTTCTTGATTTCATATGCAGACAGCCCGGTTCAATTTTCTCGAAACGACTCCCGTATGTATAGACTATAGAATAACCAAAGGCCATCTTCTAGAATCTAGACTGGAGACTGCGTAATTACTTATTATCACATGTAGAAGGAAGAGGCCATCTTAATTATTAAATTCAATAAGATTTTGCGAATGATGATTGCATGAATTAACAAGAAAACCAATGAAAAAACCGTATGGCCCCTTAATTTCAGAAAATAATACTCTTTAAGAACCAATGTTTTTGTAGTTTGTTCCTTATCACAACGATAGACAATAGTGAAAGTTAAATTAACATTTTCGCTTTTCAGTTTTCAATTTCGCTATTTACTTTATAAAATTATGAAAAACAAGAAAATAAAATAAAATAAACATATAGAAACATAAAACTAGAAAGGCCATTAGATTTTAATAGTTTATATGTGTGCATTATTAACATAAGACATATATTATTTAATCTACATAGCTGGCTGAATTTATTGGTTAAATTGCACTGTTGTTAGACCAAAAATTATAATTAGTAGTTTGGGCATGTATATCTATCTAGCATAACTCTTTTCAATTTAAGCCAATTATCAAGTGCCATGTTCCAATCTGATCCAACCTCATCCAGGCTTTGCCAGGCAGAATGTTGTCCCACAACCAACAATCCCTGTCCAACACCTGCCATTTAGCTGCCCTTCCAGAATTCAGCCTCCACCCAATTTGACTACGACCACTCAACTTTGCCAAAACAAAACATTGGCCTACAACCAACGTTCCCTACTAGCACCTGTTAGTAACATGTTAGTCAATGCACAACTCTTTTTACTCTAAGCCCATCATTATCAAATGCCGTGATTTAATCCAACTCCAGCTCTATCCAGGCCTTGTCAAGGTATTATTACCCATAACCAACACTACAACTTATTCCTACTTTAAGTTGTTTACGATGTTAACATGCAAAAATAGTTTTGCATCTTGAATTTTAAAAGAGAGAAATTAAACCTGAAGAGGAATATCGATATATGTGTAGAGCGAGAACTAAACCAACACGGGAAAGAGAACAAGACGCAAAAGGGAGAACTAACCTTTTTTATGGGCAGAAAGAAAGCTGTCAAACTACAAGAAAAACATCGCAAGTTAAATTACGTAATTTTTTTTAGCTGTAAATTTGCAATATTTGGAAAACGTTTTTTTGAGTAATGGTATACAATAAAATTTTAGAACTTTCAACTAAATGTTATAGTATAAAATGGTGGTGGCTATTACTATTCGGTAAATACAATAATAGTTTTTGAAAGGCAAAAGCCTTCTAGCAAAATATTATATAAATGTTGATGAAACACATTTCGGTAATAGTTGCTCCCTTCCCTGTCCAACAGGAAAGAAATAATTGTTCGTAATTTTAAAAATAATTATAGATAATACTATTTTTTTTATTTTCCAGAGAATTCATTGCCGAACACAATTACTAATGTCTTCGGATACTGTAGGTCCTCTAAGAGGCATATTGATATTTAGTGAAAAAACAGGAGAATGAAAAACTGATTGGGAGATTTTTATATGAATTCTGTGATGATCAAGAATATATTCGAGTTAATTATTGGAGTAGTTATTTTCCTTCCGCTTATATTATAATATTTCCCAAACCGTCGCAATAATATAGTGGACTCAAGTCAATATCAAAAGTCAAGTCATAATCCTCGTTTAACCATTAAAAAATAATGCGTCATCGATCATTATGAAGTGATACGAATAATATAACATTCATTTCTGAGATCGCATTTGCAGCCTCCATTAACAATTGCTTGGAGCAACCCCAAGCTGGGGAAGCCACGGAGCAAGAAGAGGAGTTTCATCGGTGGGTTTTATGGTGGGGACTAGAGGTAGATGGTTGGAGGAGTGGGTCAGGGTGAAGGAGGAATGTTATTTTAACATCTTAAAATTTCAAACACTTAGACACACCTCTCACAAAGAAAATATGGAACTACGTCTCTATTAATTCTTCACTTATTCTCTTTCCACGTCTTTCCCTCTAGTTGTTTTAGGGTGTGGGGTGTCCATGGATTGTAGGGTGTTAAAATAACTTTTTTCTATGAAATTATTTGGACTTATTATGGATTAATACCACGTCAACTCACATTTAATTTGTCAATAGATCGAATATCTATCCCATTCAAGGTTAATGCCCCTTCAATGCATAATGAGTAACTCTTTCTCCATTACATAGATTACGAACAATTAAAAAGTGACTGAAGTCTTGTGACAACTATACTTGCATGTAAAACCTGTTTCACACATTATACTGTAGCAAAAGACATACACACAAATGACACGAATTAAGCCACAAGTGGCTGTACTGAAACCGAAAAGTAACCAGAGGAAGTACATTAGCGGTGGGTAAATGCACTCCCATTATTCAACTGCAAATCCAAAAGATGTTCTAGAACCCTGCCATGAGTATCCAGTGGGAACAGCACCTAGGGATATCTTTATTATGCACTATGCGTCTGCCTTGTGCACACTGCAGAGTCTTATATTAATCCTAATTGACTATCCACCTGCAAACCAAAACCATAAGAATTTATTTTGTACGTGGTCATAAGAATAACCTATCAAAAAATAAGATAAAAGATAAAATTAAGATTTACACAAATCAAACACAAACAGAATTCCAAAATAAAATAGTAATTGTCATCGTAATAGCTTTATCAAAATCAGGTATACCTGTCATGGCGAAGATCCTACCGCAGACATCTTTGCTTAATTGTCTAAGAATTTCCATTATTATAAAAATTCACTAAAAATGCAAAAGGTTTAGCGCTTCCCCCGTGATCGACGGGCTTATTACTTTTAACCGCTAAGCCCACTACATGTTTAAAAGGTTCAGCGCTTCCCCGGTGATCGACGGGCTTATTACTTTTAACCGCTAAGCCCACTACATGTTCAAAAGGTTCAGCGCTTCCCCGGTGATCGACGGGCTTAGTGCTTTTAACCGCTAAGCCCACTACATGTTTATAAGGTTCTGCGCTTCCCCCGTCATAAGCGTAGTTACTTTTAGCCGCTTCTTTCAGTGCACTTTTAAAAGATTCAGCCACTTTGTTAACTTTTGCACTTTTCTTCGCGCTGTTAGGCATGCTGCTAGCTTCTGCTGACCGGAACCTGCAGGGTGTTTTTTTTGTTGGGGTGGGGGAGTGGTTAATTGGAAGGGAAGGGTGCACTATGAAGAGAAATGAGTAACTGATGTTACTTAAATAGAAGAGTTAAAGGATTGAGAGCCATGGGATGCATCAGAAAAAAACTAGTGATAACAATGCAGGGTGGGAAATTAGTGTTACCTTTCCTTGCAGTTTCCTCAACGAATATCCTTTTACGCGATTCCTTAGCTTGACTGAGTAGTGAGTTTGTTAACGTGATGACAACATGTGATGTTTCGACTTAACTACTTCCTCCATTATATAATAAACTAGTATTGTGCTGGCGCGACCCAAGGATAATAACTAGAAACGTATAAAATTAAATAAATTTTAATTTTAATTTGTGGAATGATCATATGATAAAGACATTGTATAGAAATATTAGTAAATATATTAATAATACTGCAATATAACAATAAAAAATAATTCATCTAAAAAGATATTTAAAATTCAATTTCATTCTATCTACATATTTGATTTTTCATGATTATCAAATACTATTTTAATTATCAAATAGATATTATTTATCTAAAATATGATTTTATTGTAACTAATATTTAAAATTTGATTTTATATGAATCAATTTTGAAAATTAAAAAATTAGATTGATTATTAAGAAAATTCATCAATAAGTAATTTATATCATGTGTTTAAATAGTTTCCTTTTTTAATAAATTTTTTAAAATTTTAAATTTCAATATGTTTTAGAAGTGCCAAGTGGCATAGATTTTCTGTTAATAGTTCTTAAATATTAATAGTATAGATAATGTTTTCACTTCTTTTTTAAATATATTTATAAATCAATGTACTGCCAAATAAGTGAAAGTGATATATATTTATTACGAAATAGAGGAGAGGTAGTACTTTTTATAGGGAGGAATATATAATAACAAGAATATTCTAGAGTTAAAAATAAAAATAGTTATTGATAAGGATATTATGAGTATGGAGAATTTTCTAAAATATTTAGCACTACTATTGTGTAATATTTCTTTGATATGAATGAATTAAGGAAGAACATTGTTAGCCTAATCTTTATCTTTTAACTTTTTGGCTTACTTTTCTATCTTTTACCTCTTTGATTTTCCGTTAACATCCTCTCTTTTATGTAAAATCTAACCTTTCTTAAATTCAGAAACACATGCATTTTAAATATTGCAAAATAGGCATCTGCGCATGATGAGGTTTCATGGAAGATAACTGCATTAGTTTAAGGATGGAATTAGGGTTCAGTTTTTTAATAATTTTGCCGTTAAGATTTGTTTATTGCAGAATTTGACACTTCTATATCAACAACAAATAATTGATAATTTCCTTATATAGGAGGCAAAACCTTTTTAAACCAGACGTTTACTAACAAACTCTAGAATTTGGATATCAGCCTTTGCTTTTCAAGATCTCAACTCGAGGAGCAAAAAGCTACTCTTCTTGGATTATACACCAAAGAATCGAGTGTCAAACTGTTTTTAATGGAATGAGGATGGAATGATGTGCATTGTGATTTGTGTGTTATGATTGCGTGAATGCAATGTTTGGTAGATTAAAGAAGAAGAATTTAGAATGTAAAATGCTTCATTGACAAATTGTAAATAAGGTATAGAAATTATAAAGGAATTAAAGACAAAAATTAAAGACGGTCTAGTCCTAAGAAAGTAAGAAAATGGGTTGAGAACAATATTCAGTTGACTCTAGACTCTCGTTTTGTCATCAGGATGACGTTTTGAGAGTAAGTGTGTGAGTAAAAATTTCAACCCTTTACAATTTAGACAGAACTAGTATTTATAGACAACCTAAGACTCTAAAATTTTGACACTTATCTTTGGCTGCTCTTGGATATTGTCCACATGTCTTTTACAGTTTCTTTGTTTGTCATCCATCCTTTTCATTGAGTTTGACTCATATTTAGTTTTGAAGGGAATTGCAAATTAAAGAGAGTCCCCTAGCTTGAGAAATTAAAGACAATTAATGGTATTAGTGTACCACCCTCGGCCACTACCACTTCGGTTTCACAAACTTCTTTATATGGGAGTTGCAGGCTTTTACAGAGTTGGAAGGATTTTTGGTCAATGGTCAGACATGGAGGCTGCCATGAACGTATTAGTTTTACCAACCTCTAATTATTGGTTCACAAAGCATATAATTTACGGTACATTGGTATGTGAGGATCAGTAGTTAAGCATGTGAACGTCTCTCCTTCAGTTCTTAATTTCATATGCGGACAGCCGGTTCAATTTTCTCGAAACGACTCCGTTTTATGTATAGACTATAGAATAACCAAAGACCATCTCCTAGCTAGAATCTAAACGGGAGACCGCGTAATTACTTATTATCACATGTAGAATGAGGAGGCCATCTTAAGTATTAAATTCAATAAGATTTTGCGAATGATGATTGCATGAATTAATAAGAAAACCAATGAAAACACCGTATGGCCCCTTAATTTCAGAAAATAATACTCTTTATTTTTTTTTTTTAGTTTGTTCCTTATTACAACGATAGAAACAGTGAAAGTTAACTTAAAATGTTCGCTTTTCAGTTTTCAATTTCGCTATTTTCTTTATAAAATTATGAAAAACAAGAAAATAAAATAAAATAAACATATAGAGACATAAAACTAGAAAGGCCATTAGATTTTAATGGTTTATACATGTGTATTATTAACATAAGACATATATTATTTAATTTATTTGGCTGAATTTATTGGTTGAATCCAGCACTTACTGCTAGATCAAAAGTTATAATTATTAGTCTGGGAATGTATATCTATCTAGCATAACTCTTTTCAATTTAAGCCAATTATCAAGTGCCATGTTCCACTTGACCAACTTCATTCGGGCCTTGTCAAGGCAAAATGTTGTTCCACAACCAACAATACCTGCCTAACACCCACCGTTCGCAATCCATGCCTTTTCGAGAATTTGGTTCCAACCCAATTTGACTATGACCCACTCAACCTTGCCTAAACAAAATGTTGGCCCACAATCATCATTCCTTGCTAGCACCTGTTAGTAATATGTTAGTCAATCCACAACTCTTTTCACTATTAGAAATAGCACTGTTACCAATGGATTTTACGGTGTTACCAGAATTTTGAGTTATCGTCGAAATTATCAACGGATTTTGTCAACTTAATAACGTAGTCGGTAACTATTACCGGAGAAAACATCCACCGAAAATGTTACCGTGATTTTCGACGGATTTTCTTAAAAAATCCATCGATAAGGGGTAATAAAATTCGCCAGGAAATCGTTATCATCAAAAACATTACCGCGATTATTTTGTTACCGACGGATTTTTTTTGCCGGTAATTTATTTTTATTTATTGACGAAAAAATCGTAGGTAATATTTTATTTTGTATTTCGCATTTTTTAAATTTACCGACGAATTTTTTCCGTTGTAATTTAAAACTAAAATCGTTTTTTTTTTAAATCAGATTTTTACCGATGGAAAATTCTGTTGGAATTAGAATTTTTTTATTTTTTCTATTTAATTTTTAATTTTTGTGTTTTATTTTACTGACAGATTAACTTTTTTAAAAATTATTTTGGCTTGTAATTTGAATGTTCCCTATTTTTATCAGTTATATTTTATTTAAAGTTAATTATAAATATATAAATATATTTAATAATGAAAAAATATTAAAAAATGCTTAATAAATAGAAAACGCAATAAATTTAAGTCCAAGATGTAAAATAGATAAATCTGAAAGTCTACAAATAGAAATATAAATAGTTCAACATATAACAAATAAAGAAAAAATAATAACTCAAATCAGGAGAAGTTTGTAGCATCATCATCATCATCAGGCATTGCCATCACCATCACCATCATCATCATCGTGTCTGGTGAAGTAGAGAGCCAGCTACATCTTCTTCCACAAAGACATCATCTCTTTCTTCATCTACTTTCTTAATTTTGTCTCCTTTTCCTTCATTTGCTTTCTTAATCTTGTCTCCTTCTCCTTCATCCGCTTTCTTATTCCCGTCTCCAAGGCCTTTTCCTTGTCCTCCATCTTCTTTTGCATCTCCTGACTGGCGTCGTCTCGCATCCTTCTCTTGCATACGATGAAGTTCCGCATTGAGCAGGTGAACTTGCTAGACTTGGACCATCTTCGAGCGTGGACCTAGTGCTTGTAGATGCGCCAGTGACAAAGGCAGAGGACAAACTACTAGCATAAAATGACCCCATGCCATAGACGTGGTTCTTATAAGGACCGCCAACTAACTCTTGCCACAGTTGGTCCCCATCAATCGGTGGGCACTCCTCACCTTGCAATCCTCTACTCCGCTGGTTGTAGCCTCCTTATAATGCTCGCTTATAGACATGCTATAAGAAAATAAAATTAATTAAACATCTATCAAATATATGAAGTAATAAACTAAATATATATACAAACAATAAGTGCTCAAAACATATATACCCAAATATTCTCTTAGCGAGTATCGACCCATGTCTTGTCTGTCTTGCGCGTGTGAGTCTTTCTAATAACTCACTCCTGTGGGTGGCCTCTTTAACTCATTAGCTTGCATTTTGAGTGAACATTGATGACATTAGTAACTGAAAATATAAATTTAACAAGAAGAACAAAAAACATTTAAAATAATGACTAAACCATCTGAAACTTGTTGACTTGATAGTAGCTGAACCACACAATGAACATATCCACCCTTTTGCGATGCTCTCGCCTTAGCCTTCAAAGACTTCTCTTTAAATTTCTCATTTCTCCAGGATTGCCACAAATAGTCCAAGCTAGCTTGATTTATCCACCTGGGGGTTGCCCGTCATTCTCGATGTCGATGTACATGTCTTGCAACCTTGAGCTGCCCTAGATTTGAAGAGCTTAAACATGTAATCTTTATCTTTGGGATGGATGATGAAGTGGCTCTACACATAGAAATAAAAAAATGGTAATTAAAATCAGTTTATAAAGTAAATCACACATTTTCGTAGTAATTATTTTGTTTTACCTTCCACTCAGGAACCAGCGCAACTTCTCATCCTTCGACAGCTTGCCAAATGACTCAATCCCGTTCATAGAGTTTTGGATGGTGTGTGTCACCTTGTGCATGGCCCATGTGGCTGGATGTCAACGCATAGCAAATAATACAAAACAATGTTATTATATATCGAGAAATTGTTCAAATTATTACAACAAGATTCATGAGTTGAACAATTAAATTACTTACCTTTACCGAGACGTACAAGTGGTACCCATTACTCCCTTGTGGACCCATGTCCTAATTGCCCTGCCAACCGCCTCGCTTTCAGCCCCCCTTCTTATTCATGTGTGGGGGGGGATGATCCTAGTGGCCCTGGTGGTGGTGGTGGTGGTGGTGGTGGTGAAGGCACGACTCGGTCACATGCGTAGGAGTAGGGACCATGGTAAACTCTAGATGGGCACAAAGGGTGGCATGGAAGGGCTAGAAGTGGATATGTGAGCCACTATGGTAGATGCCTGTGGAAGAATGATTGTCTCAATTATTTGGGACACCCTTACCCTTACCCTTGCCCTTGTTTTTCCCTTTAGGTGCCATATCTAAAAAGAAACAATAATGTATTACAAACCAAATAATATGATAATTTAGAATAAAAAGATGTAATAAGTATGAGACTAGTAGATACAAAACATTTAATTTGAAAGGGAGGACTATCTTCATCATTCTCAGTCTCAACATCATCCTCAAACTCATCTTCCTCATCTTCCTTATCACTACCATCGCTTTCATTGTGTTCACTCACTAATTGATCACTAGAAGAGTGAATTATCCCAATCTCACCCGACTCTGAAACGTAAACTTGGCAATGTTCCTGATCAATGACTACCTGAGAGGGACTGGATCATTCACTTGAAAGCATCAGGTAGTTCTTCGACCTCAGTTGACCCAGGTTTAGTTTTCATGACCATCTTCCAATCCTTTCTGACTTACCAGGGTATGATACATAATATACTTGTCTTGCATTCTGAGCAATAATGAAAGGATCATATGCACCGTATCTTTTTGTATGATTCAACTCGGTAATTTTATATTGGTTATGTATGCGTGTTCCGTCCAGGACGTCTTATGTTTACCAATCACAACTGTAACAACACTAACAATTTTTTAGGTCCATCACCCACATATTCAATCTCCATTATTTGTTTGATTACTCCATACCAATCACCCTCCCCACGCCCATCCCTCCTAACACAAACCCCACTATTGTCTGTACTTTCTCTCCCCCATTCAAATGTATGAAACTTATATCCATTCACATAATACATTGGCCAACTGTTGCTTTGTTAGTCGGACCCCAAGCCAAACTTTGTAAATAAGGACATGAAACATTATTGTTTTTATCAAACACCTACATGAATAATTAAAATTCAAACATCAACACAAAAGATGACAACTAGAATACGTGTATGGTTTTAGATCAAATGGTTACTAGAAAGTTAGGTCACATGCAAATGATCTGAACCATGCTGGAAATTGTGAAAGGGTGTGTTGCTCATCAACTTGTTCAAAATACTTGTAAATTAAATATTGCAAGTAAAATAAGATTTGATTTATGTCAGGGCATCAACAATTGAAAGTGATACATTGATATCACTTATGTTTTAAATGGTTTCACTTCATCACAGTTGATTAAGATATGCAAATGCACAACATGTTTCTCTCTCTCTAATAGCCAATGGGGTTTGGATTTTCCAGCTTGCATGTCTAAGATGATTGAATATAGATAAAGTATGTTGAACTAAACTTTCATCCCCATCATCATTTCAACCAACCCTTGTTTGTCTAGATTGAACATGTGACTCAAGTAATATGAACAAAAGAAAGATGTCTCCTTGGAGATATATGCTTCACATATAGAATCTTCTACTTGAGCCCTATTTTTCATTTCTCTCTAAACTTCCAATATTTCTTTCTGTTTCTTGACATGAAATTTTGGATACATGATAAATTTCACCAGGAGAAGCAGGTCTTTTACTTCAATCATTTGTATGAATTAGACTTGAAATGTAAAGTATAGGTCTTTCTTCTGTTTATCACTTTGGTGAATTGACGCCTCTGATAATTTAAAACTAAGTTGGATTGAACATTTGGAAGGTGCTCGTAGCATGGCCCGATTAATGTGGGGTTGGTTGTATGATTCTTAATGAAATTTTCTAGTTTCCCTGGTTACTTCGCCCCTTTCTGGAGTAAGCGAGTTTCTAAATTTTGTCGGCATTTGACCAATCAGTGATTGGTTACATAGTTTTGTTTGTATCTTATTGTTTATATCTAAGTTACCTTCTTATGGCATGCCTTTTTCTAGTAAAATCATGGAAAAATCATCAAGAATGCCATGGACACTAGAAGAAGACAAATGTTTGGCGAATTGTTTGCTTGAAACACATCTAGATAACAAATTTAGAGGTGATGGTGCATTTAGAAATGGGTATCTTGGCCACATGGAAAAGCTCATAGGATATAAATTACTTGGGACTGATTTAAAAGCCAACAACATAGATTCAAGATTGAGCTACTTGAAAAAATAGTTTTTTGCTCTCACGAGATTAGAGAAAAAGCTACTAGATTTGGATAGGATGACGAAAAGAAAATGGTGACTGGAGATCGATTAGTATATAATGAATGAGCCAAAGTAAGCTTATTTTAATTTATTACATGTTTACTCACATTAGGAATCAAAATTTTGGCTTATTTTTTTTTGTCTTGGAGTAGCTTATTCCTATGTAGATTGCTTTGTTTTTACCGCCTTTATTTATCTTAAGACAACACTTGAATGTTGGCTGGCCATAGATTAGTCTATTTAGGCTTTGTCTTTACTATATCCCTTAAAAAAGAGAATGTTTATTTTAATAATTATTTTTGTTAACAGAATTTACTGGCCTTGATTATTAATGTTGTCTATTGATTTTGTAGAGCCACCTTGCTACTAAAGGCTTATACATGAAGCCATGGCCTTTGTATAACATCTTTGAAGAAGTTTATGCAAAAGATAGAGCTACTAGGACAAATGCTACAATTGCTACTAATAGACTTCAGAGAGAGAACAATCAAGCAACATTTTAATGAAAGTATGACTATCAATGATATTGAAGACAATGATATTTCAGATCAAGAAGGGACAACAAAGAAGACCAAATGAAAAAGAAAACTATGAAATAAAGATGTTGAATCAATGTAGAAACAACTTGTAGATCTAGTAGAACATGTGAACCAAAGCAACAATGAATGTGTTTCAAAGATCATTAGCACACTTAAAGAAGATGGAAAATGTGATAGAAATAGGTTGCACGAGGAACTGAATAAAATTCCTAGGTTGTCTATCATCCAAAGACTACTGGCCATGAGAAATGATAGATCTAGATGTTATTGGATTTTACACAATAGCAAATGAGGATGAGAAGTATACTTTTGTACAAATGGTGTTAGGGAATTTACCTGGATAGTATGAAAGACATGATTAATAGTTTTAGCAATGTTTGTGTCATTAACTGAGCACTTAGTTTCTCCTTGTTTCTCATATCTCTAATATGACATTTACTAGAGTGTGTTAGTTTCTTGTAATAAGGTACCATTTCCATGCTTTCTTGTAATAAGGAACTTATAACGTTCAAGGTCAATGTTTATTTGTTATATGAAGAACTTGAAATTTGATAGATTATAAAATAAATATTCTTATCTTGCATGTGTTCTTTAAAATTGAAATAAATATATTTATTTTTTAACTATTTTGTGATTACTTTTTTTGAAAAACTAATTAATTTTCTACTTTATAAATAATCAAAATGATTTTTATAACTTAAAATTTTATATGCATATGAAACATATGTAACTTTTTGGGGATAAAAATTTGTAACATATTTATAGAACATATCAAACAAGATGAAAAAGAAAAAGTTCCCCCTTAATACTTACTCCCTAAAAATTGATCCTTTAAAGTTTCTTCCTTGAATTTTTATGGGTAACCAAACATAGCCTAAGAGTAACATTATAATGTATTGATAATTTTTTTATATTATATTTACAAAATATTATTAAGATGACTTCTTGTTGACAACAATTTTTATATTATTTTACTAAATAATAGTACTATAGCAAATATCAAACCAAGTCGTATTCCAGTCTGTCGCTACTCCTTCGTCAATGCTGGTCAGCCCCATCAATGCTAGAGGGTGGCGTTTGAAAAATATACGAATTTATAAACAGAAGTCATTTGAGTCGGATGCGTTTAAAGTGCCTTAGTAAGAATTACCAACATAATTAAATCGTTACATTCATGAAATAGGAAAGAATAATGAATAATCTGAGGCTAAATACGACCAAGCACTCGAGCATTCTCAGAAACAAAAGAAGTTTCAGAGTTCAAAAATAAATCGAGTGCAACCATAAATGTTATCACACAAGTGGTAGCCTCCATTCCACACCAAAGCATATAGCCATATAATAGAAATACAAGACATTGAGAAATGACTGATGAAAAGGCACGCTCACATGTACGCTTACTGAACATACTTCACGCAGAATTTCAAAAGCCACAGGAACACAATAAAGAAGACTAAGATAAGATCAGAAATGACACGGAATAGATGTTTTATTTGTAGCGGGCATAAGCTAGCATAACCTTATATCCTCCGTTTCTGCCCCTTTCTGGTTGCTGCATTCGCAGTACCTGAGGACCCTACCTGGTTACTTATATTATAATTATTGTAATTACCATTAGCAGCAATATTGGAATTCATCATATAATTCACTTGCTGAGTTAGCCCAATGACAGGACCAGAACTAGCTGGGTAGAGATCAACGCATGATTGACTTGCAAAACAGTCCCAATGACATGACCAGAACTAGCTCGCGTAGAGATCAACGCATGATTGACTGGCGAAACAGGCCCAATAATAGGACCAGAGCGAGCTTGCGTAGTCATCAAGGCCTGATTCACTTGCGAAACAGGCACACGGAGAGGAATATATAGCTAGTTTGTGTAGACGCACTCGCACTCGTATAATTCACTTGTGAAGCTTGACCGTGGCTAGTTTGTGTAGACACACTTGCCCACGTATAATTTACTTGCTGCGATACTTGACCAGGGCTATTAGTTTGTGTAGACACATTTGCTCTCACCTAATTCACTTGCGAAACTTGACCATGACTAGTTTGTGTAGAGATACTTGCTCTTGCATAATTCACATGTGAAACTTGATTGTGGCTAGGTTGTGTAGACGCACTTGCTGTCCCATAATTCACTTGCAAAACTTGCCCACAGACAGGACTATAAGTTAGCATTTGGTTATTGAATTTTTTCTTTTTCCAATAATACTCATATATATATTTATTATTTATATCTCCTTTTACTATCTCCATTGTCCTTAAATTTCTATCCCCGTCATATCAAATGCTACCTAAGACAATTGCGAAGCAGAATAAAGGCCAGAACCATTGGATGTTGAGCTTCCAGAACTATTGTATTTTCCCCAAGGAGTTTGACTCATATTTAGTTTTGAAGGGGAATTGCAAATTAAAGAGAGTCCCCTAGCTTGAGAAATTAAAGACAATTAATGGTATTAGTGTACCACCCTCGGCCACTACCACTTCGGTTTCACAAACTTCTTTATATGGGAGTTGCAGGCTTTTACAGAGTTGGAAGGATTTTTGGTCAATGGTCAGACATGGAGGCTGCCATGAACGTATTAGTTTTACCAACCTCTAATTATTGGTTCACAAAAGCATATAATTTATGGTAAATTGGTATGTGAGGATCAGTAGTTAAGCATGTGAACGTCTCTCCTTCAGTTCTTGATTTCATATGCAGACAGCCGGTTCAATTTTCTCGAAACGACTCCCGTTTTATGTATAGACTATAGAATAACCAAAGACCATCTTCTAGCTAGAATCTAGACCAGAGACCGCGTAATTACTTATTATCACATGTAGAATGAAGAGGCCATCTTAATTATTAAATTCAATAAGATTTTACGAATGATGATTGCATGAATTAATAAGAAAACCAATGAAAAAACCGTATGGCCCCTTAATTTCAGAAAATAATACTCTTTATTTTATTTTTTTTAGTTTGTTACTTATTACAACGATAGAAAACAGTGAAAGTTAAATTAAAATGTTCGCTTTTCAGTTTTCAATTTGGCTATTTTCTTTATAAATTTATGAAAAACAAGAAAATAAAATAAAATAAACATACAGAGACATAAAACTAGAAAGGCCATTAGATTTTAATAGTTTATACATGTGCATTATTAACATAAGACATATATTATTTAATTTATCTGGCTAAATTTGTTGGTTAAATCCAACATTTATTGCTAGATCAAAAGTTATAATTATTAGTATGGGCATGTATATCTATCTAGCTTAACTCTTTTCAATTTAAGCCAATTATCAAGTGTCATGTTCTGATTTGACCCAACCTCATTGAGGCTTTGTCAAGGCAAAATGTTGTTCCACAACCAACAATCCCCGTCTAACACCTACTATTTGCAATCCGTGCCTTTGACCCACTCAACCTTGCCAAAACAAAACGTTGGCCTACAACTAACGTTCCCTCCTAGCACCTGTTAGTAATATGTTAATCAATTCACAACTCTTGTTACTCTAAACCCATCATTACCAAATGTCGTGATTTAATCCAACTTCGACTCTATTTAGGCGTTGTAGGGTAGGATGTTGGCCCACAACCAACAATACAGCTTATTCCTACTTCCTACTTTAAGTTGTTTACGATGTTAACATGCAAAAATAGTTTTTGCATCTTGAATTTTAAAAGAGAGAAAACTGAACGGGAATATCGATATATGTGTAGAGCGAGAACTAAACCAACACGGGAAAGAGAACAAGACGCAAAAAGGGAGAACTTACCTTTTTTATGGGCAGAAAGAAAGCTGTCAAACTCCAAGAAAAACATCCCAAGTTAAATTACGTAATTGTTTTTAGCTGTAAATTTGTAATATTTGGAAAACATTTTTTTTGAGTAATGATGTACAATAAAAAATAATTTAAAACTTTCAACTAAATGTTTTAGTATAAAATGGTGGCTATTACTATTCGGTAAATACAATAATAGTTTTTGAAAGGCAAAAGCCTTCTGGCAAAATATTATATAAATGTTGATGAAACACATTTCGGTAAGAGTTGCTTCCTTCCCTGTCCAACAGAAAAAGAAAATAATTGTTCGTAATTTTAAAAATAATTATAGATAATACTATTTTTTTGGTTTTCCAGAGTATCTACTGCCAAACACAATTATTAATATTTTTGCATACTGTAAACCCATTTAAGGAGTAGATGCCGTCACATATTTCAAAATTATAGATAATACTATGAATTGATAAAGAGGCATATTGATATTTAGTGCAAAAACAGGAGAATGAAAAACTGATTGGGAGTTTTTTATATGAATTCTGTGATGATCAAGAATATATTCGAGTTAATTATTCGAGTAGTTATTCTCCTTCCGCTTATATTATAATATTTTCCACACCGTCACAATAATATAGTGGACTCAAGTCAATATCAAAAGTCAAGCCATAATCCTCGTTTAATAATTAAAAAATAATGCGTCATTGATCATTATGAAGTGATACGAATAATATAGCATTCATTTCTGAGATCGCATTTGCAGCCTCCATTAACAATTGCTTGGAGCAACTCGAAGCGGGGAAAGCCACGGAGCGTCGGTCGGTATTATGCTGGGGAGTGGAGGTAGATGGTTGGAGGAGTGGTTAAGGGAAAGAAGCAGTATTATTTTAACACTAAAATTTCAAACACTTAGACACACACCATTCACAAAGAAAATACCTCCATTAATTCTGCATTTATTCTCTCTTCACGTCTTTCCCTTTATTTGTTTTAGGGTGTGGGGTGTCTGTTAAAATAATTTTTTTTTTATGAAAAATGTTATTTGTCCTGAATACCATACCGACTAATATTTCGTTCACTATTAGATGTTGCCCATACAAAGAGAGTTACCCCCATTCAATGATGGATGGATTGTGATTAACATTATGTCTCTGTATAATGAGTAACTCTTTGTTCATTATATAGAGCACCAACAATTAGAAAGTGACTGAAGTCTTGTGACAACTATACTTGCATGTAAAACCTATTTCACACATTATACCGTAGCAAAAGCCATACACAAATGACACGAATTAAGCCACAAGTGGCTGTATTGAAACCGAAAAGTAACGAGAGGAAGTACATTAGCCGTAGCTAGATGCCCTCCCATTATTCAATTGCAAATCCAAACAAGGCAACGTTGATAAGATGTTCTAGAACCCTGCCATGAGTATCCAGTGGGAACAGCAACTAGGGATATCTTTATTATGCACTATGCGTCTGCCTTGTGCACACAGCACAGTCTTACATTAATCCTAATTAACTATCCACCTGCAAACCAAAACCATAAGAATTTATTTTGTACGTGGTCATAAGATAGAATAACTTGTTAAATAATAAGATAAAAGATAAAATTGAGATTTAGACAAATCAAACACAAACTGAATTCCAAAATAAAATAGTAATTGTCATGGTAATCGCTTTATCAAAATCAGGTATATACCTGCCATGGCGAAGATAGGCTTGCTTACTTTTAGCCGCTTCCTTCACTACAAGTTTAAAAGGTTCAGTGCTTCCACCAAGGTAGACTTGCTTACTCTTAGCCGCTTCCTTCACTACAAGTTTAAAGGTTCAGTGCTTCCCCCGAGATAGGCTTGCTTACTTTTAGCAGCTTCCCTCACTACCTGTTTAAAAGGTTCAGCGTTTCCCGCACTGCTCTTCACCTTGTTAGGCATGCTGCTAGCTTCTGCTGACCGGAACCAAGAGGGGATGGGGGTGGTTGGGGTAGTGGCTAATTGCAAGGGAAGGGTGCACTGTGAAGAAAAATGAGTAACTGATGTTACTTAAATAGAAGAGTTAAAAGATTGAGAGCCATGGGATGCATCAGAAAGAAACTAGTGATAGCACTGCAGGGAAATGAGTGTCACCTTTCCTGGCAGTTTCCTCAACGAATATCCTTTTATGCGATTCCTTCGCTTGACTGAGTACGCAGTGGGTTTGTTAACGTGATGACAAAATGTGATGTTTCGACTTAACCACTTCCTCCATTATATTGTGCTGGTGCGACGCAAGGATAATAACTAGAAACTTATAAAATTAAATAAATTTTAATTTTAATTTGTTGAATGATCATATGATAAAAATATTGTATAGAAATATTAAATATGTTAATAACACTGTAATATAAAAATAAAAAATAATTCATCTAAAAAATTATTTAAAATTCAATTTCATTCAATCTACATATTTGATTTTTTATGATTATCAAATACTATATTTTAATTCAAATATGTGTTATTTATCTAAAATATGATTTTGTTGTAACTAATATTTAAAATTTGCTTTTATGCAGATCAATTTTGAAATTTGAAAAATTAGATTGATTGTTAAGAAAAATTTATCAATAAGTAATTTTATATCACGTGTTTAAATACTTTCCTTATTTAGTAAATTTTTTAAAATTTTAAATTTCAATATGTTTTAGAAGTGCCAAGTGGCATAGATTTTTTGTTAATGGTTATTAAATATTAATAGCATAAATTCTGTTTTCGCTTCTTTTTTAAATATATTTATAAATCAATATACTACCAAATAAGTTAAAGTGATATTTATTACGAAATAGTGGAGAGATAGTACTTTTTACACGGAGGAATATATAATAACAATAATATTCTAGAGTTAAAAATAAAAATAGTTATTGATAATGATATTATGAGTATGGCGAATTTTCTAAAATATTTAGCACTACTATTGTGTAATATTTCTTTGATATGAATGAATTGAGGAAGAAAATTGTTAGACTAATATTTATCTATTAACTTTCTTGGCTTACTTTTCTATCTTTTCCCTCTTTGATTTTCCGTTAACATCCTCTCTTTTATGTAAAATCTAACCTTTTCTTAAATTCAGAAACACATGCATTTTAAATATTGCAAAATAGGCATCCACGCATGATGAGATTTCATGGAAGATAACTGCACTGGTTTAAGGATGGAATTTGAGTTCAGTTTTTTAATATTTTTTCCATTAAGATTATAAATGAAGCTATTACATGTATAACTTTTTTTTAACAATATTATGCACTCTTTAATCTTCAATTTAAAGATGTGTGCTTTGTTAACCAATACCCAAAGAATAATGGTTAAGGATGCCGAAAATATAAAATTTCAAAGGTTTTGATAAATTTAATGTATTAAAAAGTTATAAAAACCCATTTTTCAGTGCAAATTTTCCTTTTTTAAAATCTTCACCAGAAGTTTTAGGATACTCGGTAGATAAACCCCAAAAGTATTTACATGTATGTGTTCGGATCACCAATCCTGGCTCAAGACCGATCGAGTCTCCTTAGGCACATGGGAACAAAGTAGTCCTCCTCGAATATGTTGGAGGTGTGTAAGTTCTACGCAGAGAAAACATATTTGAGTGAATTGATGAACTTACAGTTATCCACTTATCCTTGTAATCGGCTAGTCATTAAGAGTATATTTGTGAGTTTGGATTTTGGAGGGAGAGAGAAGAATGAGGGATTTGCAGTATAAAATTATACTACAAACCCCTTATTCCCCTCCCCTCCCCTCCCCTCCAAAATCTCAACTCACAAATATACCCTAAGGATTTAATATTCATTTTAGTCACTGACTTTATGCTTGTGAGTTATTTTAGTCCCTAATTTTTAAAAAAAGTCAATTTAGTCTCTGACATTACAAAATATGAGTCATTTTAGTCCCTTAACTCACTTTTATTTAACATTTTATTAATTAAATAATGATAGGTAATATTAAATGTACCTTGACATATCTTACGTCATTAAAGTATAATGGAGTTAAAAATAGTCATTATGTTAAATTTCACACGCACACACACATTATGTATAATATATAATATAATAATGTATAAAATAAAAAATATTAACTTAATTTTGAGAAAGAAAGAATGTCTATCTTCTAATTTTAAAACTTATTTTTTTTATTTATAATAAAATTAGAACATTTAAAGAAATGCATAAATTTATATTCATATAATAGTTCATTATTAAAAGTATAAAATTTATTTTTACAAGATATTATTTTTATTTTTAAAATAAAGATCAAATAGCTGAATGTGTAAAAAAATAAATAGCTGAAAAATATACTTTTAAAACAATTTTAATATTAAATTAAAGAGTTTCGATAATATGATAATTTTAAGAAAAATAATAATAAGAATTTTAAAGCACATTGGAGAAGTTTTTAAAAAGAAACTGCCTCTTTTCGAAGTTTTTCAAGAATTTTTTGTCATGCATTAAAAGTGTAAAAACTATCTTATTTTTAGTTGACCAACAAATAATAAATTATTCATCATGCGTATTTTTTCAAAATTTAAATTAGAATTAATTATAAAATAACTTATATGATATTTTTTATTGACTGACCCAATTAAACTCATTTTTCAAACAAATAGTCCTCAAATATTAACATGATCAATTATAAAAATTGCCACTACACACGAGTCCCTGCTGCTGCCGAAGAATTAAAAAACAAGAAGTATGGTAAGTGGTGAAAATTCTTAATGGAGGTTTCTATGGAACCGACTCTAAAATAAGGGGTACCAAACCCTTTCTTACTTGACCCAATATAATATGGCTAGTGTCTATTTTTTGTCAACATAAACTACCACCTGTCATTACTTTTAATTTTACAGTTAGACCCATATTATTTTTCTTTGGTTACAATTTCACCCAAATATTTGAAATCAAGTTCAAATGGATCTAAATCAGAGAAAGTTTCTCGGCTACGAACCATAGCCTTCCAGAAAAAGTTTTTCTTTTCTTTTTAATCAGCAATGGTAAAGTTAATAAATTGTATTCATCTTGCTAATTGCTTTTTCTTGTCCGAAAAATAGGCAACTGGTTATGAGTTATTGGAAAGCCAGACCAAACAAAAAACAGTTATTGCAAAGGATTGGGCGAGGCCAGAACGTGAATAGGTATCATTTTCTTATGTACGTGAAGCTTTTTCGTTGATACAAGGCGGTGAAAATCCTAGACGAGGCTACAGCACAGTGCTGACCAGTGAACACGCCCTCCGTCTTCCCACCGTCTTCCAAAAAAACCTTTCACCACCCCCAAGAGCTCCGTCAGTGGAAATCCTGGTCTCTCTCCCCCACCTTTACTTTCACTCCCAAGTCCCAACCATAACCACTTCTGCTTCAACTCAATTTTTTTTTCTTTTTTGTTGTCAACAATTTGCATTCGTTGTGAGTTTTCAATTTTTCTCGTTCTGCAAGTTAGATCGCTAAGCTGTTTCTGAACCTTGATCTCAACTGTTTATATATCCAAGCGAGGGATTGGGTGCTAGAGTAACAAAGATGAGAGGGAATATTATACTTGGTTACACCCAAAGTGTAGCAAATACTTTATGAATATGAGGAAAAGTGCGTATAAATTTATGAAGAGTAAGATAAATAAAGTACATAAATAGTGTTTTACAGTGAGACTCACTTATTACTATTCATATTAACAAAAATAAATTAAGAGAATTGCACACCAAATTTTAACGTGAAAAATCCTTCTGTAATTTTCAAGAAAATCATCTGCCAAACTCCAAAAATATATTCCTTTATATTTAAAGAGTAATTACAATATAGTATATCCCTAGACTCTCTTCTACTATAATTTATAATAATATAAAAATCTAAAAAATATACCTAAAATTATCTGTATATACTCATACACTCTGACATTTTCTTACATATTTTTTTTATTTTTCTCTCATTATAAAAACCTATACTGCTTCTTAGGTGAACAAATGCTTTTCAGCTATGGGATGGATTTCACGGTTGCCTTCGTTCACTATTTATAGAGAAACTCAAGACGTGTTGCAATAAATGCAACATCCATCCTCCGACCATGATATTGCTTTCAGTGGATACAGGAAGATATTTCTTCCTTCAATTGTTGAAATATTACAAGCCATAATTGTTGACTTTTGTGGCAAATACAAAGCCATATTTTTTGGCAATTCTCCACATTAGCTTATATTTTGTAATAGTCTTCAACCCTGTAAATATTGATTAAGTCTAAGCAATACTTAAACTTATCAATTGACAATGATTTTGTCATCATATCACCTAGATAATGGCTAACGTATTGGTAAACTACCATATAATTTCCACATAATTCAAACTGAAAAGGAAATTAATGTTATATTCGATGATGCATTATTTGTTTAATAATCAAAGGAGGACTTGACTTGACTTTTGATATTTTTTTTTATAATTGAAAACTTGAGTACGCTATATTAATGTTTTTGTCTTGGTCGAAATTGTTCCTGTATGGGAAGTATTATGATTAATTTAAGCGGTACGAAAGTAACTACTTCGTGGGTTCCATAAAAACCACCATTGTTAATTACCAGGAAAGACCACCATGTGAAATGATTTGTCAACCGGCTCAACAACCGTCTATGTGAAATAATATTTATAATGGTGGTTTTTATGGAACCCACGAAGTAGTTACTTTCGTACCGCTTAAATTATAATACTTCCCATACAGGAACAATTTCGACGAAGACAAAAACATTAATGTAGCGTACTCAAGTTTTCAATTGTAAGAAAAATATCAAAAGTCCAGTCAAGTCCTCCTTTGATTATTAAACAAATAATGCATCATCGATCTTTATGAAGTGATACAAATAATATAACATTACTTTCCTTTTCAGTTTAAATTATGTGGAAATTATATGGTAGTTTGCCAATACGTAAGCCATTATCCAGTGCCATTTTTTCTATATTTAATATATACTTAATGTAAAATGCCATGCCAGCACAATGTCCCCTTTTTTTTTAGGCGAACCAAAGGTGGTTATCATCGGAAATTTTTATTCTGAGCATGAAACCTTCTTCATATATATTATCAGGAATTGAACATGAGCATAACTACCACTTATTAGAGATATTATTATAGAATTCATAGAAAAAAAACTCCCAATCAGTCTTTCATTCTCCTATTTTTGCATTAAATATCAACGTAACTCTTAACCAACTGATATTATAGTTTTTTGAAAAAATTACAGACAAATATTTCTTTTTAATAGTTGGATGGGGAGGGGACAATGAGACAGAAATCACCTATGCGTAATTTATATCCCCTTTGATGCAAGTCTACTAATGACTTCTTATCACGCGAAAACAAATACTCCCTTTATCCATTTTTAATTGCCTTTTTGGAAATTAATGAGAATTTAATACATTAAAAAAATTAATATATTTAAATATAATTTATATCCAAATATATTAATTTTTAATATATTAAATTTCAACTAATTTTTAAAAAGACGCTTAAAAATAGACAGAGATAGTAATATATTTGATAACTAGCTTGCTATTTTAAACTTTGAAATTCATTTAAATAAGTATCTTTCACATGATTAAAAGAAATGACTAACATGATAAATAAAAATATATGATTTAGAAATACGTGATTTCCGTCCCGATAAAACTTACCAACATATAATTTCATTTCCCTGAATCTTGTTTTCTCTCGACTTTCATTTATTTAAAAGGCAAGAATACTCCGTAACAAAAGGTTGCAACTCATTTAAGGTCATCAACTTTTATATAATATTTTTCTAAAAGGCTCTTGCTTTTTAAAAACTATTATTGTATTTACGGAGTAGTCATAATTACCATTTTACCTCATTTAAGAACTATGAATTTAGTTAAAAGTTCTAATTTTTTGTTTTATTGTATACCATGCATCACTCAAAAATAAAATGTTTTTCAAATATTACAAATTTACAACCAAAATAAAAAGGAGGCCTATACATGGGCCGGTTTAATCAACCCAAACCCGACCCAATTTTTAGATTGGATCATTTTTTGGAAATCAATCTACCAATAATAACCTGATTAGTGATTAGGTCAAATCAAGTTAACTTAACTTTCAAATAACATACGGAGATTTGAACATTATACATATTAAAGTTATAAAATTTCATAAGTATGAAATAAAATTTAAAAGATATTTTATCATATATTTGTTAAAAATAAATCATATCAATATAAAAATAATATCAAGTTATATAAAATATATTAATTGAACCTAAAATCTTATAATTTATCATTAATTATTATAACAAAATCTTCATCAAATTTATTTGACTTGGACTGGGATGACCCCGCCTGAAGTATGACCTAAGGCCAAACAACATTGTATCAAATTTTAAGACCTGAATCCATGTCAATATGCTTCAGATTTGGTCAGGTTATGTCCCGGGTTGGGTTATAAACACTCCTACCAAAAAAACACGTAATTGGAGGGGGAGCTTTGACAGATTTCTGCCTATAAAAGGCATATACATATACATACATATGTAAGGTGAGATTGAGAGAGTTGGAGCGAGTGAGAATATATATGTGATTGATTGATCTTTAATTTCCTGTTTTTCTTTATTATTATTTTTTTTTGAAAAATTAAAGATGCAATCTGACTATAGTTGGATGGTTCCCGTTGAAGTGATGCTGGGTTCTCTAGATCACGGAGAAGTTCAGGCATGCAGCATTTCAAGGGTCCCTGATGAGCTTCGAGACCCCAAAGAGGACGCTTACATGCCAAAATTGGTCTCCATAGGACCCTTACATAGAGGAGCCACAAGGCACCTCCTCCTAATGGAAGAGCCTAAATGGCGATATATGAAGGACTTTCTTGACCGTGAGGCAACCCAAGAAGAAATCACATGGCCAGAGGTAAGACTTAGAAATTGTGGCATCGACATTCTCAAGTTGGACAAGGTGATTCGTGCGTGCTATGGTGGTGACATGGAATTGGAACCTCATGAACTTGCGAAAATAATGATAGTGGATGGTTGCTTCCTCTTGGAGCTTCTCCTCAGGCTTGGAGATTATATGAATTCATCACACCAGAACCAAAGAGATAGCTATTCAAATGATCCCTTACTTCAAACCGAGGAGAAGGTGCTGTCTGTGCTTAATGATATCACAATGCTTGAGAATCAAATACCCTTCATCGTTCTCAAGAAGTTATATAGGAAGGTTGAGACAATACTAATATAAATAGGGAATAGTCTAGTTGTACGCATTCTCTCTATTTCTTAGTCCAATTTTCTTTGTTTACTTCTTCTCTCTTCTAGTTTTACTCAATCTTAATTTTTCTTCATATTGAAGGTCTACCCTGATGGCAGTGAAATCGAACATGATCACCGCGTCGCCAATATTATGCGCAAAGCCTTCGGTTACCCTTTGGAAAATAGCTCAGGTGCTGCTCATATACTTCACATGATGCACTTTTCTACTGTTGGACAAGGCCAGCAAGAGAGCACAAGAGTGAGACAGGTTTTTCAAGAGCTAGAGCGATGTGCTACAAGACTAGTAGCCTCTGGAGTAACAATTAAGGTTAAACCACCAGATAGCAACAATCTTGGCAATGTTAATGGTAATGGTACCATTGGACCAGCAAGTAGCAACAATCTTGATTACAAAATTGATACCAATCAGCACAAGTTTATGGATAACTTTAACTTTGACATGAGTTTCAAGGTCAGTGACAAGGTGCTGGAAATCCCACCACTGCATATTAAGGAAGCCACGGAAGTGAGGTGGAGGAATTTGATTGCTTGGGAGCAGAGCAGGATTTGGATCAGAGGCAAGTACACTTCCTATGCCATGTTCTTTCAAGGTTTGATATGTTGCAAGCATGACATTGAATTGCTTGAGGAGATTGGGGTGATAGTGAATGAGTCCAAGAAGAGCAAGGAAGAATTGCTGACCATGTTTCGCACGCTGTCAAAGGGAGCCGAGCACATGGATTCTAGCTATACCCAAGTCTGTGCGAGCCTCAATGCACACCGCGCTAAAAAGGTCACAAGAGCATTCCATGAATTTCCTATAATCACTTGGCATGGGTGCAGATTTGTTGTTGAGATTATTGCGTTCTATTGGCAAAATTGGTACAAAGTGTTGATTCGCGAACATATACCTACGGTGTGGAAACTCATAGGAGTTCTGGCAGCTGTTTTGCTGCTTGTTCTCACCATCATGCAGACATATTATGCAGCTACAGCACGTTATGGATAAGTTAGAGCAAATAGCTAGTTATCTCATTTCTGTAAGGAATGAGAATAATGATGTAAACCTTTCCTTGTTATTTGTGCAAGTTTCAATCGACAGCACAATTTCGAAATACAAGCCTGTTTTTATTAATGAAAGAGATTTAGGATCATTTTACACATTTCAAAGATTTTGCCGTGAAAAAAATAAAATTCAACAAAGTTTACTGTAACTGGAATCCGACGGCTTGTTACGTCCAAGGAAACCGATCGAGCAATTTTTCAACCCACAAATGGTTCATTAATATGCATAATCTTTGTATTCTTACAATCAAAGAAAGTAAACCAAACTGGTGAGAATACATAGTTCCGACAAAAATAAAGTGAGCAAAGTCTTCGTGCTTAACAGTTCCATATTGACTCAGTTTACTACAAGCAGCGCAACAATTTGCAGAGAGCGCATCAAAGCAACCTTTTTTCAGAAACAGAGGATAAGAAGTGAATTGCCGGCACACCCCAAATGGTTATTAACACACAATTGCTTCATATTACTCTAAAATCCCATGCGAATTACCAAACAAAATAGGCTCAAATTTCTTATTGTTTGTTGAGAGACTTTTATCTTCAACTCTTCTTCCACTTGCTTATGTCTCTCGTTAGGAGTTGAAGGCTTGGAGTTCACGGTGTTTTTTTCCCTCTAGAGAAGCTTCTTTTATTTTTCTTTTCAAACAAAATTAAATGGAAGTGTCTTATTTGAAAAAATATTTTATACTTTGACGGTGTAAAAGTGTTTTATATTGTCATTAAATTAAAATCATACTAGCAAAGCTTCTCAAGTAGTAGACGGGAAAGAACAATTAATTTGTGAATAGATTTTAAAATCAATTTATTTTCTTTCAAATAAAAAAAAATTAAAAGAATAAAATTTAATAGAATTACAAAACAATTCATTTCTAAATACTTTTCAATTTCAAATCATTTCAATTTTTTTTCTTATTCCAAGCACACTAAGATATACTGCCATCAACGCGTTACTTAACCGACCCCTAATTTTAATCTACAAAAGTATATATAAAGAAAGACTAATGGAAAGTTTTGTCAAAGTCTCCTTCTCCCCTTCAATCACAGAGCTCATATATAGACAGCTGTTCTCCAAACAAATTAAGAGCCATCAGTGCTCCTGTTTTCGTAGAGGATGACTGGAGGTCAACTTCTAGATAGCCAAACTAGCTATTAAAAAAATAAAAATATTATTCTAATATTTAAAATATGAGAGATATTTCTTTTTTTTAAAAAATAAAATTATTATTTGCAGATTCGTGTTCGGATGGAAAGACAAAGCTACAAAATTAAGGATTGGAGTTTGAATCAAAACCTACAAGAGGAGTGGAAATAATTTCATAGTGCGTGTCATGACTCTAATATTATATTAAAATTTATGAAAATAAAGAAAAAGATAGAGAAAATGAGAGAAAATACAAATCAAAATGATGTAAAGTGAATACAATGGAGCTATAAAATGACTTATACAAAAAAAGGTGATATAAAATAACCCCTAACTAATTATAATTAACTTATAACTAATCATAATCAACCTGTAAAAACTAATGAAACTCTATATGCTCTAGCAATATCAGCGAAGCTTCTTTGTGACAACCAAATCGTGATACATATTGCTTTGAATCTGACCTTCCACAAGCGCATGCATGCATACATAATCCATGCTTCTTGACAAATAATTAATTATTAAAATGTTTAATTATTTCATTGGTCCTAATAGATTAATTCAATTTTTAATTAGGTCTTTATAATTTAAAACTTTTTCAATCAGATCTCCATAATTATAAAGAATGTATAATTTATGAAATATTTCATTTCTATCTTCGTCTTCATCCACTCTCGGCTCCTTCTTGCTTTCCCCTAACTCATCACTCTAACCACCAACCACTTCATGATAGAAGGAACATAAAGCTTGAACACAAAATTTACTACTTCAGAATCTTATGGAACTTCCCTCTGCTAGGTCACGGTAACCCAACATGGAAGAGATCCCAAACAACGAGCTAAGAGAAAACCATATAAGCGGATCAGACACCATATCTTGGCCCAAAACCTTAAGGTAATGAGTCTATGGGTTATTCCATTTTAAATACACCTCACATAGTTCATTTCTAACCGATGTGGGATTTCACCTCTCACACTTGAAACCTAACAATTTCCGCCTAAGTGGGAGGCCTAACACAATCTGCTCCCCTTTAGCGAAACCGAGTATTCAATAGTATTGACCCACCATTCCTCCAATACTCCACTAGGCCAAATCCAAATCATCTGCTCTAATACCATTTGTTGGGAAAAACGTGTCTTTTCTCGTCTCAAGAACTACCCTTGAACATAGAGGAAAAAATAAGAACACAACGACAACACACAATAATTAATATGAAAAACTCCAAAACTAGAGAAAAACCATAGCAACTTCCAAACAACAATCAAAGAATATCACTACAAGAAAAGTTTTGCAACACATAGATTTCCTCTCAAAACCCCATCGGCCCTAGTACGTCGACACTCTCCAAAGCAAGTATCTAAACTATCTTACAACACTCTAAGACAAGAATACAAATAAAAGAAGAAAGTTAGATACAAGTTTAAAATGTTTTCAACTGGTGCAACTGAAATGGAGAACTTGGCTCCATATATAAAGCCTTGGCAACCCTCTCCCTTCCCTGGCCAATGTGGCACTTGTTTGAGAAGCTTCTCTCATCCTCTTTCATTCTCGGACGATATGGGACTTCTTCTAGGATGTTTTATTTCAATCAACCTCAACAATCTCTACTTTGATTGAAATGGGCATCTCTACAATTTCCATTGTCTACCGATAATCCCTTATCTTTACTGTCTAAAATGACAATCATAGTTCAAAAGAACTATTATACTCCAGTAAAAAGTATATTCATTTGGAATGAGACAATTCCAAGAATTTCACTTTGGTACATGTTGAAATCTTGCTAAAAATTTATGGTACAACTTCCATGTTGGCTCTATTGAAAGTTCATCGTCAACGACAAAATAATCCCATCACATATCATGCATCAATGCCCATGTGCAACTGGATTTGGTAGAAACTATATAATCCCACCACACACCTTGCATAAACGCCAATCAATGCCTGTGTGCAACTATTGACTTGCTAGTAATGCCTTCTTGTTTTCATATGTAATCCTGATTGTATTATCACATCCTTGACTTGAACAAGCAAAAATTGATTTTTCCATTACTTTCTCTATCTAACCATATACTAAAATAGTGTATGCCAATGTAAACCGTGTGCAAGGAAAGTTCCAGGAAAGAGATTTGGGTCATAACAGACAAAATGAAGTACCAAGCCTTCCAGAACCTTTCCAAAACAGCAATCACATATTATCGCACTTCCCATCCAGGCAACCAAGGATAATTCTCAACCAAGTATCATACTTCTTTTCTGATGTGGAAGATTAGACAATGTTGCAGCCATAGAGCATACAAAGAAAGTAATAGACTTCATGGCATGCTAGTGTCGATGATATCATATAGAGGGTCCAAGTTCACTTCTCGATTTTGGAGAGCATTTCAAGAAGCTCTCGGGACTGGTGGACTTGACCAGCTTTTAGTCTGTAAACAGATGGCTAGTCAAGGAGGCCAATCCAGACTTTAGAGGATATATGAGAGCTTGCGTGTTAGACTTCGATGGGAGTTTGTGTGACCACTTGCTATCGATAGAGTTCTCTTATAACAACAGTTATAAAGCTAGGATCCAGATGGCATTATTCGAGCCGTTGTATATAAGATCCCGGATCTCTTATTGGATGGTTTGAGCTTGGGAAACTAAGACCCTAGGGCCAAGTCTAGTGCAAGAGACTCTAGAGAATGTCCAGTTGATTCAGAGAATTGTTGGGCTCACTAGACAAAAATCTTATGATAATTGATGTAAAGACTTAGAGTTCGCTATGGGTGATCATGTGTTTCTTAGGGTGTCTCCCATGAAAGGAGTAGTGAGGTTCGGTAAGCGAGGGAAGTTGAATCCACACTTTATCGGTCCTTTTAAGATCCTAGAGAGTAGGGGCAGTGGCTTATAGATTGGCACTGCCTCCAAGTTTCAGAGATCCATCTAGTCTTTCATGTCAGTATGCTCAGAAAGCATATGCCTGTGAGTCTCACGTGCTCACCCAGCAGCGGTTCAAGTGGATAAGAGCTTGTTGTATGAAGAGGAACTGGTTGCCATCATGGATAAGCAGATCAAGAAGTTTCGCTAAAGGAAGTGACCTTAGTGAAAGTCATCTAGAGGAACCACTCTGGTGAGAAAGCCACTTGGGAAGCCGAAGAAGGTATGAGGATCAAGTATCCGTATCTTTTCCTTCCAGGTATGTTTTAAGATTTGGGGACAAAATTTCTTTTAAAGGGGGAGTATGTAATACCTGGTGTACACGTGTCAATAGATAAGTTTTTATACGGCCTTGGGGTCCCAGACCCACTCGAGTATCCAGGAAGGCCCTGGAGGCATGAGAGGCCAAAGGTTGCAGTTGGGGTGCTGCTGCTATAGAATTTTACAAAACAACCTCGCTACAACGAGTTATGGTCACTGCAAAGTTTAGGCGGGTTAGAAGGCTCACTCAGCAGTTTTGTTCATTGCAACAAGTGGCTGCTTCTTGAGATTCGCTGCACGAGCGGGCCCAAAGTCGGAACGTACCAGAAATGACGTAGTTTCACTTAAAGAGCCTCACACCCCTTTCAAAACCCCAAACTCGAGATTTCAATCCCAAAACCAAAACCTTCCATTCCAAACCTTTCTTCACTCTCTTCCACTCAATCCAACCCCAATGCTTCTCCTTCCAAGATCAAGGTAAGAGATTTTATGGGTTTTTATTGTCTCTTTCTTCTCCACCTTGTATCCTAGTGTATGGGATTTGTTGTCAAGTGGGAGTACTTAATGTTGTTAGAGTTAGATTAGAGCTCTAGAGATTGTTAGAGTTTAATCTAGAGTTTGTGGTTTCAATGGCAGATAGTGGTGTCATCCATCCTCCCTGGAGCTCCATTGGTGTTGACACCATCACTTTCTCCCCTCTAGGTGAGTAGGTTTAGATCCTATGACCCTTATGTTGATCATTAGAAGCATTTTCTTTAAATTGTGGCATGATTTTAGAGATTATGGTTGATTTTACCAAATTTATGGAAATTATGATTTTCAAAAGAGCATGAAAAAGATGTTTTAATGCAAACTCATGGGGCCATTATTGCTAAAATGATTTTATGAAGAACTAGAGTATGATTATGATTTTTTAGAGGCTTTATGACTTCCATGATGATATCCAAGTATTATATTTTAAATAATAGAGATTGAGTTCAAAGCAAAGTCTAGTACAAAGATTAGAGAATTCAAATTAGAATTTATGAATTATAGACTAGAACGGTAGCTATAGAGAAACAAATAGTGAGTTAACAGCTAAACCCTAATCCACTACTAGAAACACATGGCATACTAAGGGAAAATACCGATGGGTACGTAATCGATGGTACTTACCGATGGTATCTCCATGGATGTCACGTTTTGGAAATAATTGTGGGTGTTAATAATATGGACCATACGCTCCTTGATAAAACCATCAGTAAAAGCTCCTCCATCACGCACCACTTGGCGCGCATAGTGTCTCGCAGGTGTCCTGACGGTTATTCTTTTTTATTTTATCTTCAATTTTTTTTGTTAAACTTAATCCAACAGTTGTATCGATGGATATTTAATAATTTATTTTTTAATTATTTTTATTAAATATTCCAACTGTAATTAATGGGTGTATTTATCATTATGTTTTATTTTTATTTATTGTTAAATAAATGACGGATATACCAACGGGTGTTAAAATTTATTTTTTATTTATTTTTATTAAATATTACCGATGGGTAAATAAAGGTATATTTAACATTATGTTTTATTTTTATTTATTGGTAAACAAACCAATATTATACGACGGGTGTTAATAATTTATTTTTATTTAATTTTATTAAATATTATCGATGAGTAGACCGACGGATATATTTAACATTGTGTTTTATTTTATTTATTGTAAAATAAACAAGAGTGGCCAATATTTTTATTAAATATTAGTGATGGTGTACCGATAGATATTTATTTTTAAAATTATTAATTATTAAATATTACCGATTTATCAAGGATTTTGAAAATTCACAAGTTGCCACGCAACCTTTGGTATTCTAGACTTTCTGTTTAAATTTCAATAATTCCTGATATTAAAATGCATATTTCACTTTGAGTTACCCATCGGTAAATCCCCCGAGTTTCTCTCCTCCTCACTTTGTAAACCCTCTCTCTCTCTAAACTTTTCGTCACCGCTCTTTTTGATGTCGTGCGTCGTCATGAAGCTCGTTCGAGAAACGGAGGCCACCATTACGATCTAGGGGCTTTGGTGAGCATTTTAATAGGTTTAGTTTTTTTAGTTAGTTTACTTTTTCCGTTTGTTTATGGGTGCCCATAGTATTGTGTTTTGTTGCATTGGGGAGTAATTATTTTTGTTAATGTTAGAGTTTTGTTTAAGGGTCACAACGATTATCGATTTTGGGATTGATTTGTTATTCTAATTCTGTATGTTATTTTATGTTTTCTATGTATATAAGTGTATTGATTTAAATTTATCATATTGGATTTTCAGGATTAGATTTGGTTGGAGAGAGCTTTTCCATATTTTGTATTTTTTTTATTGCTATAGAGGTTAGTAACTAAATCCTTATTATTTATATCATTTAATGGTTTAATATGTATATAGGATATATAGAGACTTATATTTTCTAGGATAGAGTTGTAGGAAATGGGGATTGCATGACTATGGGGGAAGGGAGTAAAGGTCCTTCCCTTGTTTGCATTGCTTCTTGGGATTCTTTGTGTTTGCGGATATTCAGGATGCATGTTGCGGAGTTATAAGGAGATGCAAATAGAATGGTTTTTTGGATCATGTGAATTGTATGTAATTGTTATAATGTAACTGTTTCACTATATCTATTCTGTTGTTGATCTTTATAATAATACCTATAATTATTGAATTGACTGAAATATCTAACGATGGAAGCTCCGAATTTAAAGAAAGATGCTGAATTTTTGTTAAATTTTTTTGTAGGAACAATAGATTAAAAAAAAGTAAATATTGTTAAAAAAAAAACTTAAAAGTTAGTTGAATTTGTTTAAAAATAATAATTTAAATAAAATTTAAAGACCAATTGAGTGTGTTTTAAAGACCAAGTAAAATAAATATTTGATGATGGAAACTCCTAATTTAAGGGAAGATGCCTCAAAATTTTTCTAAATTTTTTTTAGGAAAAAGATTAAATAAAAGTAATTTTTTCTAAAAGTAATTATTGTATTAAAAAACTTAAAAGCCAATTGGATTTGTTTTAAAGTAATAATATAAATGAAACTTAAAGACCAATTGCATGTGTTTTTAATACCAATTACAAGAAATATCTAATGACGGAAACTCCTAATTTAAGTGGAATACTGTTGAAATTTGTACAAAATACTTCTTGAGGGAATAAGATTGAAAGTAGCTATACTAAAAATTTAAATAGCAATTGAATTTTTATTTGAAAGTAATAACTTGCATCTTTACAAAATTGTAGGGTCTATGGTTAATCACAAGCACAATGTTACCTTCAAATCAATCATGGATGTATGATAGATTGCATCCTGATAGAGGAGGATTAAACCAGAATTTTATAGTGGTGTTGAAGAATTTATAAGTGTGGTATGTAAAACACAACAGTTCATTAATGAAGTAAAAGTCAGGTGTCCATATAATAGGTTCAAATATAGGAAGTATCGCTACTACAAATAAGGTATTCCACGGTATTCCAATCACGATTGTTCAAAGATTGGTCGTCGGTGACCATAACTGAATCATCTCCCTATGTTTGGAGGAACCATCGTCGCTTGTCGTCCCCAATCCAATGAATTTAGGCACTTGGCTCTCATCCTCTCTCCATCAAGTCCCACTCTCTCTCTTGCATTGCTCAGTCTTCGAAGGTGAGATCGCTCTTTTGCTCAAGATCGATCACTGCTCTCTCTCGCAGGTCGTTCTCGCTCAAGGTCCCTGCTCTCTCCAAGGTTGCTGCCTTCTCACTCGGGTCAGCCTCCTCCAAGGTCGCTACTTTCTCTTGCACAGTCACAAGGACGCAAGCCTCCACCAGATGTAAGCCCCATCGGACATACATGAGCCCCCACCTCGCAAGCCCCATCGAATTTGCATCTCAAACTGGTCGCAAGGTCGCTATTTTTCTCTATTTTGGCATTTATTTTCATTTTCCTTTTTCTCTCTTATTTTATGAATATCCAATTACTTTTATTGATTTATTTATCTAGGGATTTATTCATTAAGCTCCTTGATTAATCATCATCATCATCTTCATCATTAATCTCCAGAAACCAAAAACCATACAGGTATGTCTCTTTTCTTCATGTTTTTGCTTTGCACATGTTGCTAGATAAAGCAAAGCATCATTAAGGAACACAAAAATTGAGCACACACAGAAGCATTAATTCATTAATCAGGCCTAGATTTTGGCTAGGAAATTAAAAATGCAAGATGAGCTTATATGTGTTACATACATAGATAGATGAGATAAAAGGCTAGGTATATGGCTATTGTCTGAAACTCAAAGAAGAAAGAAAGGAAATAAGAGTGCACCGTGTCTAAGGTTAGCCATGGATACTTGTTTCCTATTTAAATCGTGGTTGGCTTGAGCATTTAGTCTACCTTTCTAGGTTTTGTTTGTTGTTTTTGCTATGGTGAAACCCAAAGTGGATTGAGATAATTGAAAGCAAGGGAAGGAAATTTATTTTTTGGGATTATTTGCTTTGTGATGGTGTGCTGATGATATTTTTTATCTTATTTTATTACTTTTTTTCAATTTCTGTTAATGCAACAATGGACTTTATTGAGCTTGTCTGTTATTCATGCTATATTGAGTAGTTTGTAGTTGTATGATTTATTGCTCCATAGTTCCTGGAATGTTTTATTTTTGCAAGTTAAACTAAAAAAATTTTGCATGCTTTGTAAAGGAAAGTCTGCTTGCCATGTCAAAAGCTAAGCTTTGTGTACCAAATTCTTTTGATGTTTGATTATAAAGTGGGGGATATGGTGTAGAGTTTTGTTGGTTTTTTTTTCTGTAATATGAGAAGTTATCATGTAACCACTTGCACTGCTGATGTGTCTAGTAACCTTGGGCATTTTTTCTTCAGTGAAATGATGCTTATTGGAAGCATTAACCGTTGTAGCTCCTGGAAAAACTATAGGATAAATCTTGTGGTAGTTTCAACTCTATAGTCTAAATGATTTGTTGATTTGGACTGTTGTACCTGTCAAGAGGTTCTTCTCATTTCTTTTATTTCTTACACTTAACTCCTCATCCTGTTATTTCAGTTGAAATCTTTGATGTGTTGAAAATGGTTTTGTAGAATTGCTAGGAGATGTGGTGTAAATGATTCTAGAATTATCATTGATGTTTTGCTAAGTTGAATTGAATTGGTTGAGCATAATCATGTATTAATTTGTTAAATCACAAGTAGAGGGAAGTCAAAATACTATCACTTAGTGAATAAAAGAAAAGTATTATACTTACCTTTCTCTAAAGTGAATCCATCTGATCCTTTGGGGTCTAGTTTCTAAAGCTAAATATATAGTTTTTGTATGTTTTGTGTATATAAGAATAGGAACCACCCTTAGGCTTCATCTAAGATTTTAAGTTGAAAAAACATGGTTTACCTTTTAAATAATTGGTTAGCCATGGTTAGATGAATATAGCCTCTTGCTTTTATTTTTACTTTTAATCAATTTAATGGTTAGAATGCTTTGTAATTTAGGTTTCTAAATATCAAAGGGTTTGACAATTATGATAGGGTGACTAACCTAATAGTCATGACTTAAAAGTCTTGTACCATGAATTCTTATGTGTAATTTCCTATTCAATTGCAGATTTTTTCTATTGCAAATCAAAGATATGACCACAATAGTGTTGGAGTTATGTCATTATTCTTTTCTTTATCAAAGAATTGTCTGAAATTCTACATAGGTTTGCTTCTCTCTCAATAATTTAATTCATGTTCTATTTTTTAGGAATATAGGTTCTAATTGTTTGATCATTAGTGAGCTCAATAAAAGACATGGAACAATTTTTTCCCATCGATGTTTTACATATCCAGTTAGCAAGATAATAGGCCATATCACTCATGTTTTGTAATGTTATACTAAGAATGCAAACTTGGAATCAGCTTGTGTGTATTCTTTTGTTTTCTAGAGACTGACCTTATAGTTGATATAATTTTTAATCCTAACATATGGAGTGCCCTTTGGATGGTTTTTTCCTTCAGTTTGATCAATGTTGAACCCATGGATTAGATATATGATTGGTATGGATCGTGAAATGAAACTCTGTTCAAGTATTGGTCTAGTTGGCATTTGGTTTTCTTTTTACATTTGTTTTATAAGTAGTATATGCATTTGTTTTGCTATATTGGGAATTTATTAAAATATGTGGTTTATAAGTTGGCCGCACAAATTGCATATTTTAAGTAGTATCAAATTTATAAGTTGGAGGTTTTGTACCACACACCAAAGTCTTCATTTTCTTCCTGGGATGATGAGCATGGCAGCCACATTTTTAGTATCAAGGATCTTCCTTTCTTTGTATGCAATCTCTATGACTTTTACTTATCATTTATGATTTACAGTGTTTTTTTAAATAGATTGCCTTGTATTTAGTTCTAACTTGTGATTTCTACATTATTTCAATTGGATAAATGGTGAAACTCTCCACCCAGAGTACTTGACATATTATCAAGATGTCTATCTTATAAAGTGACAATGTTTTGATCATTTAGAAGTTTCTTTTTTCTTTTGAGTCATGCATAAATCGCATAAATCTTTTTTAGATTTGGTTCAAATTATGTGAGTCCTTTATCACCCTTGTCATATTTTCTTCAATGTTTCTTGTATTGAGATACATTATGACGTGAATGTTTCTCTGTTGAACATTTTAATTCTAATGAGTGGCACTTGGGACTTTGGTTGCAGTGGGTGGGAAACCTAAAGTATTGCAACTTGTGGGGTAATTCAATCCTAGATTTATTTTCCCTTTTTCTTTTCCAGAGATGTTATTGAGTTTTAGGGAATGGTTTTGAAGAATAATGCCTTATAGTTTGTCATTTGTGAATGTTTAGTTCCATACTTATCATTAAAAAAAATCATATAAATTCATATGTTTTTTGGCAGGGGCGCTTTGGTGATGTTTGGTTAGCAACTCATCATTAGTCAAGTGAGAATTATGATGAATAACGTGAAGTTGTTGCCATTGCTTGTGTTCTTACAATTATTTTTTCTTTTGGTCATTTTAATTACTCTTTCTATATTGTTCCAAGATTATAGAGATTTGTTTATTGTGTTCATTTTATTTTATGACTTCGTAAGAAGTTCAAATGTTTAAGACATGTAAGATATTATGTTTTATTATCTATTTTGAGACTTTATTTGTTATTATAAGTAATGAGTTCTTGTTATTTTAACATTCTCTTTATGTTTGAACATTTTAGATGTTTGAAGGTAATTGTTACGAGAAGAAACTATTGTTAGAATAAGGACAAAGAATAAAAAAATGAAATTTTTTTTTCCTATTTTATACTTAGCGGTGGTTTTGAACCGCCGCAAGATTTTTGATATATTTATAAGCGAATTTTTTGCGGCGGTTTGAAACCGCCTCCACGATTTTTGGGAATATAAATCTATTATTTTGCAGCGGTTACCATATTCTTTGTCACTTCTTCACCTGATTTTTTATGGAGCTTAAAATCGCCACTATGAGTGCATGGAGTTTTACGGTTATTCCAGTGGTCTTTGACTTGCAGACACTTGACATGCCAACGGTTTAGAACTGTCACAAGTGGCAAATTGCGGCATTTTGAACCGTCGCTAAAAGTAAAAACAACCGCAAAATCCCTTTTTTCTAGTAGTGTATTTGGATGGTGATACAATAAAGGTTCATTTGTACTAGTGGGGATTCATGCCTGACTATTGGATTTGGACGAGCATGGGGAGGTAGTTAATACATGGAATCAAGTAGGTATATTTCAAATTGGAAGTAGTTATGGTGGGATCCATGTAGCTTAGACCAGGCCAATCCAGATGGCTAAGGCTGGGCCCAATGCTGATATTCCTCCTCCTCGTTGACCCAAGTGGTTGGTGACCTTTACAAGGGTTGTATATTTGGGATGGGGTGCTACCCTTAGAGTATATCCCCATCCTCCACCACTGGGTTAGTCCTGGGAATGATGCCCTAAGGGAACGTGTGTATGCCCTCAACCAGGACTCCGCGGCGGCAAATTGATCTAGTAGGTGCAGGAGCAGGAGGTGCAAGGCTGGTAGGAGCTGAGAGATCCGAGAGTTTAAGCTCTCCTTGAAGCGCCAACGGAGAATTCAAAGAAAGAAAAGGCTAAGTTTCAGAAGATGCGCAGAAGATCATTGCAGATGTGATAACCTTCTTCCGGACATGCAGGGTTTCGGGATCCTCCTTTCGACAAGACGCTCCCCCAAATCTCATTCCCCCATATCCTACTCCTCTCCATCTCTGAGGGCTACTCATAGTTGGATAGCACGAATGACGATGATGGTTCAGATGATGATGTCGCCACAGAATGCCAATGCCCAGGATTTCAGCTAGTTTTTATTTAGCTTCATTTTTTTTTCCATTCTAGATTTTTTTACATTTATTGTAATTTGTATATATCTTATTGTCATAATTTGCTATTTTATTTAATCAGTTTAATTCATTCATTTTATTATTTTCTTATTTAATATCAATTTAATTGATAATTAGGTTATTATATAAATAAATAAATAAATAATAAATTACCTAGTTAAATAGGGAAATTTTTTTAAAAAATTATTTTTTACCAACGAGCATGACCTCGTAATAAGTAATATTTTTAAAATAAATTTTTTTCATAAATCAAAATCCATCGGTAAAAGATTAAAAAAATTATTTATTAATTTCAAGTTCTGTCAGACTATTAAATACCCCGTCAATATAAATGTCTCTGACGACCAAGATGACGTCTTCTATCTAATTGTACCGACGACTAAATATTTTATTACCCTTCAATACATGCGTTGAAAAATTGGGTTTCTACCGTCCAATATTCATCGACGCCTGAAAATGATGCCCACGTGTCCGTTGGTACACCCATCGATATAAATCATACCCATCGAAAAACCCATCAGTAAGGGCGTCCTTTAGCTTTTTGTCCTGATCGTTAACCACGGTATTAAGTTGTCCTTAGAGACAATCTTATAGAGCAAAGAATGGAACCTAATTAGGTGTCCAATTTAGATTATAGAGCGATCATAGAGTAGAGAAATCGTATGTCATGGTTGACATGTATAACCAGAGATTATATATGTATATTGATATGAAATGTGAAATAAGATATTCCTATTTCTCTAGTAGAGTCCTGTTGTTACGTTTTCCAGAATATGAATTTTAGAGTTAATATATTTACATATATGAATATGATTTAGAGTAATTGCATTAACCAGTTTGATGATTTTATACGTACATATATCTTTGTCGTTGTCCAATAAGAGGTTTATGAGTGAGGGCCTACTCACTAAGTTTTAGATGAAACTCACCCTCCCATCTTTTTCCATTAGATTCAATAGTGTGACGTCCTTTTCATCAGCCTCCTCTTAAAGTAGAGACTATTAGTTGGTGAGTTTCACTTAGAGTGAAGTAATTTTGTGTTTTGTATAGGGATAGAGTGCTCCAATGTACATTATGGACAGGTCCTGACTATAAAGATAAATATGCATTGTTATCATGATTATTTTGTATTTACATGATTATATCTTTCATGGTTTATTTTGTATTGTGCAACATGTTATTTTGGGATTTATAGAAACAATTTAGAGTGGATTACGAAATTGTTTGTTTGAAATTTGATTTTAAAGAGCTAGAGATTTATAAGGAAATGTTCTTATATTGCTTTGAAAATGAATTTATTGTTATTATATACATATAGAAAGGGAAAAGACACGAGACTTATGTTGAGATTCCTCACGTGCTGGCCATTTTTCTAAATCGGCTCGTGGCATATGATAAACCACAATCGATCTCTCGCACTATTTTAAATCTATCTTGAGAATGAAGAACAAGAACACAATTGGTGAGAATATCTATAAATTAAATAAAAATCTCAAATTAAATGCAAATCAAAAGATAATCTCACTAATAGCAAAAATATTTTAAATTTAACTAAAAATTAGAAGATTCTATAAAAGATTTGAATTTATTAACTAATAAATGTGAGAAAACTTAGATAATAACACAGTTATCAATTAGGATCAAATTATGACAGTATAACTATATGTATAGTTACTCGACTAATTAATAATTTATTTTATCAATGCAAAAATTGAATTACAATTACTTATTATAAATATATATTTTGTGCCAAATTTTATAAAAATTAAATATCAATAAAAATAAAAAGTTTTTAATTTTATTAATTTTAAATCAATTTTCATGTGTATATAAAAATACAATATAAAGTAGATGAGAGAAGATGAAAGATATTTATTTTTTAAAAAAACAAAAGTATTATATGTCGAGATGTGTTTGGGTGGGAAGAAAAAGCTAGAAAATTAAGGATTGGAGTTTGAATTAAAACCTATAAGAGGGGTGGAAATGATTTTATAGTGGGTGCCATGACTCTGATACAATATTATAGTTTATTGTAATGGAGAAAGAGATAGAGAGAAATGAGAGAAACACACATGAAAATGATGTAAGGTGAATAAAATGGAGCTATAAAATGACTTATACAAAAAAGTGGAAAATGTAAAATAATGCCTAACTAATTATAATTAACTTACAACTAATCATATTCAACTTGTAAAAACTAATGAAACTCTATATACTCTAGAAATATCAGCGAAGCTTCTTTGTGACAACCAAATTGTGATACACATTGCTTTGAATCCAACCTTCCACAAGCGCATGCATGCATACATAATCCATTTTTTTGACAAATAATTAATTATTAAAATATCTAATTATTTCGTTGGTCCATATCCAGTTTCATACAATTTTTAATTAGATCCTTATAATTTAAAAATTCTTCAATTAAATTTCCATAATTATAAAAATGGACAATTTATAAAATATTTGATTTCTATCTTCGTCTCCATGCACCCTCCCTCCTTTCCCTCTAACTCATCACTCCAACCACCCACCACCGCATGATAGAATAAACATAAATCTACTGACTCGTCCAGCATCCAATAAAGCTTGAATGCGAAATTCACTACCATCACTTGTCTAGAGTCGCAACCCAACAACTCGCGAGTCAACTCCAATTTACTAGCCTTTATTTTCTAGCTAGGAATATAAGGAAGATTAGATGCAATTTTCCAGCTAACATAACAATCGAAATCATGCAAACTCCTAATAACTATGGCGGCCACCTGCTAAAGAGAGTTATAGTTCCTAGTCCTGCAAAGGATCTTATGGAACTTCCCTATGTTGGTTAAGGGACCCAAATGAGAGAGATCCTAGACGGGCTAAGTGAAAAAGCCATATAAGTGGATCAGACACCATATCTTAACCCAAAACCTTAAGACAGTAAGTCTATGGGTCATTCCATCTTAAATACACATCACATAGTCCATTTATAACTGAACGGGACTTTACCTCTCACACTTGAAACGTAACAATCTCCCCCCAAGAGTGAGGCCCCTCTTCAACTAAAGCCTGAGTATTCAATGGTATTAACCCACCATTACTTCGATACTCCACTAGGCCAAATCCAAAACTGGAAAAACCACAACCGTTGCCAAACGGAACCAATAATATCACTATATGAAAATTTTTGCAACACATAGATTTCCTCTCAAACACCCCTTGACCCTCAATACACCAAAACTCTCCAAAGCAAGTATCTAAACTACATCTCACAACACTCTAAGACAAGAGTACAAAGAAAGAAGAAAGCTAGATACAAGTTTAAAGTTTTTTTGACCGGTGCAAATTGAAATGAAGAACTTGCCTCCATATATGTAGCCTCGGCACCCTCTCACCTTGCAATCCTGGCAATGAGGACTTGTTCCAAGAAACTTCTCCCTCCCTTTCATTCTTTGACGATGTGGGACTTCTTCCAAGATATGTATGTTGTATTTCAATCAATCTTAACAATCTCCGCCTTGATTAAAATGAGCATCTCTATAGCTTCCATTGTCTACACCAACAATCCCTTGCCATAATTGTCTATACTGACAATCATAGTTCAAAAGAACTATCATACTCCACCATAAAAGTATACTAATTTGGAATGGGACAATTCCAAGAACTTCACCTTGACACATGTTGAAATCTATCTTGCTGAAAATTTATGGTTCAACTTCTATGTTGGCTCTCTTCGAAAGTTCCTCAGTCATTGAAATAATAATCTCACCACACACCTTGCATCAATGCTAATCAATGCCCGTGTGCAACTATGGATTTGGTAGTAGCACTTAAATAATCCCACCACACACCTCGCGTAAATGTCAATCAATGCCTGTGTGCAACTATTGACCTGCTAGTAACACCTTATTTATTTTCTGTGTAATCCTAATTATATCATAACATCCTTGACTTGAACTTATACCACAAGCAAAAATCACTTTTTTCATCAATTTCTCTAGCCAACAGTATACTAAAATAGTGTATGCCAACTATAAACCATGAGCAAGGAAGTTCCTAGGAAAGAAAGGTGGGTCACAACAGACACACTTAAGTGCCAAATTTTCCTAGTCAGAACCTTTCCAAAACAATACTCATACAATATCACACTTCCCTTCCAGCAACCAAGGATAATTCTCAACCAAGTATCATACTTCTTTTCTGATGTGAAAGATCAAACAATCCTGTAGCCATAGAGCATATTAAGAAAGTATCCACCGAACCATAAGCTCTTATACCAATTGTTAGGGATGGCATAGTGGAATGGGTCCACAAACACACTCATACAAATCTAATAAGTCAAATATAAAGCATAATAACAAAAAAATGATAAAATAAACAAGATGACCATGAGTGTAGAGACACAATAATTTGATTTGCTTTGACAAATCACATGCCTACATTCACACTAGAGAATAAACTCCTTCACTATGAAAATAAAAATAGTACAAGATTCCCGCTTTGTTTCCATACCAAGCCCAAGGCACCTTGTACATCCTTTATCATAACAGAGTCTATATCTCTCACTTGTTCTCTCACATTACAACAGACACATATGTCATTGATCTTATTTATAACCAATGGTCTTGTCTCCAAAACTCCTTATCAAATCCTAATATATCTTAAAATCTTCACAGATTCTTCAAATTTTAACCAATTCTTTAAATCTTAACAGACTCTTTAGATCTTCACGGATTCTTCAATTTTTCACAAATTGTGGACTGCATCATGTGATGGGTAATTGCGATTGCGTTCCATAACAGGCCACAACAAATTCCTTTTCAAGTTGCAAACACACAAAAATTTCACACAATATCAACCACAATGTGCATCGCGATGGTCGCATTATTCAAAACCGCAACTACGACTCAATCGCAATTTAAAACACGCAGCCTCCAATTTCATTTCTAAGATCATATTGGCAGCCTCCATTAACAATTGCTTAGAGCAACTTGAAGCTGGGGAAGCCACGAGGAAGAGGAGTTTAATCTGTGGGTTTTATGTTGGGGACTTGAGGTAGATGGTTGGAGAAGTAGGTTGGGGGGGGGAAGGAGGAGTGTTATTTTTAACACTTCAAATTTTCAAACACTTAGACACATCTCTCACAAAGAAAATGTGGGACCTACACCTCCATTTATTCTCCACTTATTCTCTTTCCACGTTTTTCTCTCTATTTGTTTTAGGATGTGGGGTGTCCATGGATTGTAGGGTGTTAAAATAACTTTTCTATGAAAAATGTTATTTGTATTTATTATGTATGAGATAATTGCCGACTCATCGCATTTACTATTAGATGAAGTAGAGATTCAAAGTAGCCATCACCCATTCAATGATGAATGGATTGTGAGTGACAAGTCCGTTGTGCAATGAGTTACTCTTTCTCCATTACATAGAACACGAACAATTAAAAGGTGACTGAAGTCTTGTGACAACTATACTTGCCCGTAAAACCTATGTCACACATTATACTGTAGCAAAAGCCATACACAAATGACACGAATTAAGCCACAAGTGGCTGTATTGAAACCGAAAAGTAACGAGAGGAAGCACATTAGCGGTGGGTAGATGCACTCCCATTATTCAATTGCAAATCCAAACAAGGCAACGTTGATAACATGTTCTAGAACCCTGCCATGAGTATCCAGTGGGAAGAGCAGCTAGGGATATCATTATTATGCACTATGCGTCTGCCTTGTGCACACAGCACAGTCTTATATTAATCCTAATTAACTGTCCACCTCCAAACCAAAACCATAAGAATTTATTTTGTACTTGGTCATAAGAATAACTTATTAAATAATAAGATAAAAGATAAAATTAAGATTTAGACAAATCAAACACAAACTGAATTCAAAAATAAAATAGTAATTGTCATCGTAATAGCTTTATCAAAATCAGGTATACCTGTCATAGCGAAGATCCTACCTCAGACATATTTGCTTAATTTCCAACATGATCATATTTGCTTCCCCCGTGATAGGCTTTCTCAGCTAAGCTCACTGCACGTTTATAAGGTTCAGCGCTTCCCCCTCATACGCTTGCTTAATTTTAGCCATTTGGCTCGCTAAACGTTTAGAAAGTTCAGCGCTTCCCCCGTCATACGCTTGCTTAGTTTTAGCCATTTGGCTTACTAAACGTTTATAAGCTTTAGCGCTTCCCCCGTCATACGCTTGCTTAATTTCCTTAGTTTTAGCCATTTGGCTCACTAAACGTTTATGAGGTTCAGCACTTCCCCCGACATACGCTTCCTTAGTTTTAGCCATTTGGCTCACTAAACGTTTATAAGGCTCAGCGCTTCCCCCGTCATACGCGTCCTTAGTTTTAGCCATTTGGCTCACTAAACGTTTATAAGGCTCAGCGCTTCCCCCGTCATACGCTTCCTTAGTTTTAGCCATTTGGCTCACTAAACGTTTATAAGGTTCAGCGCTTCCCCCGTCATACGCTTGCTTACTTTTAGCCATTTCGCTCACTACACGTTTAAAAGGTTCAGCCGCTTTGTTAATTTTCGCACTTTTCTTCCCCTCGTTAGGCATGCTGCTAGCTTCTGCTAGCCAGAACCTGCAGGTTCTTTTTTTTGGGTGGGGCTGCCGGCGGGTGGGGTGGGGGAGTGTTTAATTGGAAGGGAAGGGTGCACAATGAAGAGAAATGAGTAACTAATGTTACTTAAATAGAAGACTTAAAGTTCACCAACTAAACAAAAAGAAAAAAAAAATAGAAGTGTTAAAGGATTGAGAACCATTGGATGCATCAGAAACAAACTAGTGATAACAATGCAGGGAAATTAGTGTTACCTTTCCTGGCAGTTTCCTCAGCGAATATCTTTTCACGCGATTCCTTAGCTTGACTGAGTAGTGTGTTTCTTAACGTGATGACAAAATGTGATGTTTCCACTTAACTACTTCCACCATTATATAGACAATAACTAGAAACGTATAAAATTAAATAAATTTTAATTTTAATTTGTGGAATGATCATGTGATAAAGACATTGTATAGAAATATTACTAAATACATTAACAACACTGCAATATAACAATAAAAATAATTCATCTAAAAAAATATTTAAAACTCAATTTCATTCTTTCTACATATTTGATTTTTCATGATTATCAAATACTATTTTAATTATCAAATAGATATTATTTATCTAAAATATGATTTTATTATGACTAATATTTAAAATTTGATTTTATGCAGATCAATTTTGAAATTTAAAAGATTAGATTTATTGTTAAGAAAATTCACCAATAAGTAATTTTATATCACGTGTTTAAATAGTTTTCTTTTTAAGTAAATTTTTTAAAATTTTAAATTTCAATATGCTTTAGAAATTGCTAAGTGGCATAGTTTTTCTGTTAATAATTCTTAAATATTAATAGTATAGGTACTGTTTTCACTTTTTTATATATTTATAAATCAATGTACTGTCAAATAAGTTAAAGTGATAATTATTATGAAATAGAGGGGAGGTAGTATTTTTTTTAAAATAACAAGAATATTCTAAAGTTAAAAATAAAAATAAATATTGATAAGGATATTGTAAGTATGGAGAATTTTCTAAAATATTTAGCGCTACCATTGTGTAATATTTCTTTGATATGAACGAACTAAGGACGAAAATTGTTAGCCTAATCTTTATCTTTTAACTTTCTTGGCTTATTTTTCCTATCTTTTACCTCTTTGATTTTCCGTTAACATCCTCTCTTTTATGTAAATTCTAACCTTTTCTTAAATTCAGAAACGCATGCATTTTAACTATTTCAAAATAGGCATCCGCTCATGATGAGGTTTCATGGAAGATAACTGCATTAGTTTAAGGATGGAATTTGGGTTCAGTTTTTCAATATTTTTGCCTTTAAGATTATAAATGAAGCTATTCCATGCATAACATTTTTTAACAAATTTATACACTCTTTACTTCTTTAATCTTCTATATAAAAATGTATTTTGTTAATCAATGTCCAAAGGATAATAGTTAAGGATGCTGAAAACAGAAAATTGCAAAGGTTTTGATACATTTAATGTATTAAAAACTTATAAAAACTCATTTTTCAATACAAACTTTCCTTTCTTAAAACCTTGACTAGTAGCTTTAGAATACTGGTTACATAAACCCCAAAAGTATTTACATGTATGTGTTCTGATCACCAACCTGGCTCAAGACCGTTCGAGTAGTCAGTTCAGTGGTGGCGCTCTAATATCCTTTGGCATGGGAGCAAGGTAATCCTCCTCGAATATGTTGGTGTGTAAGTTCTAAGCAGAGAAAGCATATTTGAGTATATGGATGAACTTATAGTTATCCACTTATCCTTTTAATCGACTAGCCATTAAACCTGTTAATTAAGGAGATAGTGTAACCGTTGAGTGTCCTAGCGAATGTTATATCTATTTGATATTGGGACAACAAAAAACACTCATCATCGGGATTACCCATAATCGAAATGGGGATGGGGATAAGTTTCTCTGAGAATGAGAATGGAGTTTTCATTTATTAAATAGACCTACACGAGATCCCCATTTCATGGAGACTCATCAATTTCTCATTTATACCAAAAATTTAAATGTTCACTTATATGTATATATACTAAGAAAAACCTTAGCACACATTCATTTTTAAGTTATATTTATTGAATTTAGATTATGTGTGTATTTTCATTTATAATTTGGATTATATATATATATATATAGTATTAGTAGGATTTGTTTCATGCATGTATATGTTTCAAATTTTAAAATATTTTTTAATTTTTCTTCTTTTTGTATTTTTTAAAATTTTTTTAAGTAAACCCATGAATATCCATGAGGATTCAAATCTCTACAGGACTGGAGTAGGAACCCTGATGGGGATGGGGACATGGACAAGGGACAAAGTTCTAAATGGGGATAGAGAGTGAGGGGTATGTCCAACCCCTTAAATACCTATCGTCATCCCTAATTTGATAATTTGAAGGCACAACAAATATTTGATTACTTGGTCAACCAGTGTTCTTTATCCATGCAAGGCACCATAAAGATGTAAATTTTTAATTTTAAAAATAACAAAAATTAAGTTCATTAAAAAATAAATTATTAAAATGAATATTTTATAAATACTAGTAGAACAATTGAGAAATTTAAAATTTTATTATTATATAATAATTTTATTCACAATAAAAACAAAGTATAGTTGAAAATATCAAACATAATATGAATATAATTGAATAATTGTGGTTGACATTAGATTGAAAAACATTGTTGTTATGAAATTATCGTTAAATTTTACTTTTAAAAAAAATGTATGAAGTGGAAATATATCGTTAAAAAAATATATCGTTAAATTATCGTTAATATATTTCATAAAGCAGTTTATTATTAAAAGCATAACCCATTCTAAAGATTTTTTTTATCATCATTAAGTGGTTTTTTTTTTATAGGCTTTTGTATTATTAAGCTTCATTGAGTATTTAGCAACTAAAGAACAAAAATTCAATTCACTTCATCTCTTTCATTTCCTACTTCCAGATTTCTAATAACAATATATTAAAACCAAACTAATGTTAATCACGTGAAGAATATAACTTAATGTATATTCTCACAATATTTAAGTGTACTCGATTATTTAAAAGAAAATTATTTATTTACTTATTTTCTCATCTCTTCCCTACTTTTAGTATCCTAATTATTAAATCTGAAAACTAAAATGATGCATATACAAAATATCTAAAAGAATTCAATTTTAACCCAACCTCATGCTGAATTAATCGAACGCACCCATTATACGAAATATGGATTTATGAATACACACACACACACACACACATTATGTATAGTATATAATATAATAATGTATAAATGAAAAATATTAACTTAATTTTAAGAAAGAAATAATGTCTATCTTCTAATTTTAAAACTTAGTTTTTTATTTATAATAAAATTAGAACATTTAAAGAAATGCATAAATTTATATTTCATATAATAGTTCATTATTAAAAGTATAAAATTGATTTTTACAAGTCGTTTGACCTTGTTATATATATGATAATAAAAAATAGTTTATTGACCATTATTAAAAATAAATAATAATTTATTAAAATATATCTTATAGAAAATTAAGTATATAAATTTATTTTGAAAATAAGTTAGCAGCTAATAAATAATTAAATAAATGAATAAAATATAAAGAGAAAACTATACTAACCTCCCTTGAGGTTTAGTGTAATAAACTAATCCCTCCTATTTTGTAAAACTATCTTTGACTTTTATTAAAAAGAAATAACAATTTAATTAGAAATAGCTTATAGAAAATTGAATATATAAATTTATTTTGAAAATAAATTAATAGTTAAACAAATAAACAAAATATAAAAGACTATACACTTGAAATGAGTTGTTCTATTTTATATCTGATTTTGAATATTATATTTATAATGTCGAGAAAATCTTATAGACGACATTAAATTGACAATAAAGACTTTATTTTATAAAATTGTTACACGTTTTGATAGATGAAATTGTTTAATAATGAAAGGGAATAAGTAGATAATTTTACTATATTATCGGCCGTTTACATCCTTTTAGTTAATTAAAATATCAATTTTAAGATATAAGTTTTAATTAGTAAAAAAATAAGAACAATCTTAATCATCTCAATTACATCCACTTTCTAATTTAAAAACAATATAATCAATAACACAAATCATAAATATCATGAATTTATGCTATTTTAGTAATTAATTAAAAATATGAGTAACCTTAATTACATATAAAATAGATTTCTCATATTACTCAGATACACATATTACATGTTAAGAGGCACAAAAGTATAACATATATTGATTTTACATTTTGACCGATTTTACATTTCGACCCCATTCATGTTGTAACTTAGACAATAATGCAAAATTCCTAGGACATTAATCATTTTTTGAAGCTTTACTTCTAAGATTTCTTGCCTACGGAATTTCTCAAATGCATCACAAAGATATCTCGAAGAAATTTCAAAACAATTACCCTCAAAAGATTACTATAATAAATTCTAATTTTTTTTATTTCTTATTTCTTATACTTGAAAAAAAATTTCTCTATAAGCGATACGTGAAAAAATGAGTCTTATTTATTAGTAATATAGATATATTATAGATTAATGAAATTGTAGGAAGTGCATGCTTAGAGAGAAAGTGGCTATTCATTATATTAAATATAAATTGAATAGTAATCATTTAAGAAGATTTATTGGATAATTATTAGTCTTGATTATTATATTAAATTAACTAAAAAAATCAGAAATTAAAGTTGTAGGGGTATAAATGATGTTTTATTTCATATAACAATGTTAAGCAAATAATTATAGATATAGTTAGATATATGTCATTGAAATGCATTCAATTAATTAAGAGAGTTTATATTTAAATTTAATAGTAGTAACAATTAGCTTGTATTTTTTTTTGTAACAACAATAAACTTGTATGATATACATATATTTCACATCAGGATTTAAGATATTAAAATTTATAAAAAAAAAAAAATGCTACTTAGTTGCAATAATCTTGTCAGATTTTCAACAGAAATTATGAAAAGAGTTGGATGAAATGAATAAGTAGAGTCATTTTATTCATCTATAAGTCAATAACATGTCACATAATTTTGATAACTTAACTTTAATAGAAGGCTCTTTTATCATTTAATTGTTGTATTAAATAATATTTTGATATAAACATTGAGAGACTATAATAAATCAAAAAGGTGCACATCATTGTAAACACCTATATAATTATAAATTTAAAATTTTGTGATTAACTATGAAAAAACACATGTTTAATTTAAAAAATAAAAATGATTATAAAAAAAATAGAAAAAGATATGCGCCACATGAATATCCATTTTTAATGTTAAATAATTTAGATTGAAATATTTTGATCAGCTATATATATCATTTAAATTAAGAATATTTGTACTTCTTTGAAATTCAATATTTAATGTAAAATATTTATGTTGTATCAATAAAAGAAATATGAAGGTAATTTTTATAAAAATAATAATTAATAATCAAGATTATAAAAATTATGGGTCATAAGATGCTCTGTGTGCGCCACTTGTAAAACTTTCCCGGAATGGGTCTTGAATATTAGTGTTATAGATAAATTATATATTAATTATGAAAAAACATGTGTTTACTTGAAAAAAATAAAAAAAATTATAAAGAAAACAGAAAAATACATGCATAACGTGAATATCTGTTTTTAATGTCAAATAATTTAGATTGACATATTTTGATTAGTTGTATCATTTAAATTAAAAATTGTAATGGTTTGAAATCCAATATTTAATGCGGAATATTTATGTTGTATTAATAAAAGAGATATGAAGGTAACTTTTATGAAAAAATAATTAATAATCAAGGTTATAAAAATCGTGGGCTATCAGTTGCTCTATGAGTAGCACCTAAAAATTTTCCTAGAATGAGTATTGAATATAAGTGTTATAAATAGATTATAGATTTTGAAAGAACTAATAGATAATGAATGAAGAAAAATGAAAAATGTGAAAATATGAGATGAAGAATAGAAGAGAAACGAAAAATATGGAAATAGAGAGGAAAAATAAAATGAGGTGTTAACATTTCACACTAAAGGTTTAGGATAGAGATCTTACTAATAAATTGATACTGCATATTCTAAGAGAAATTACGAGCTTTTATTTTAATTAGTATAAGTGGATGTCTTTTGTAACAATGAATATGTTGCATATTCTAGGAGTAATTTAAGGGGTTTGTATTTCAATTATAAGGAACCTTTCTTGACATTAATAGTTTTTGTTTCCATTTTTATTTTTGCATTAATCCAATTGAATTCTACTTTGTTGTGGGAATAGAAATTAAGAAGTCTATTAAATCCAAAATTTAAAAAATCAAGGTGAATTCAAAATGTAAAATTTTGTAATTAATTATGAAAAAACATGTTTAATTGAAAAAAAATTAAAAAAAAAGATTATAAAAAAATAGAAAAAGATATGGTCACGTGAATATCTATTTTTAATGTTAAATAATTTAAATTGAAATATTTTGATCGGAAATATCATTTAAATTAAGAATTATAATGGTTTGAATCCAATATTTAATGTGAAATATTTATGTTGTATTAATGAAAGAAGTATGAAGGTAATTTTTATAAAAAAAATAATTAATAATCAAGATTATTGAAATTGTAGGTCATAAGTTGCTATGTTAGCAATATCTAAAACTTTCTCTGAATAAATCTTGAATATCATGTTATAGATACATTATATATTGATTAAGAAAAAACATGTGTTTAATTGGAAAAAAAAAGATTATAAAGAAAATAGAAAAAGATATCCACCACGTGAATATCCATTTTTAATGTAAAATAATTTAGATTGACATATTTTGATAAACTGTATCATTTAAATTAAGAATTGTAATGGTTTGAAATTCAATATTTAATATGAAACTTTTATGTTGTATTAATAAAAGGGATATGAAGGTAATTTTTATGAAAAAAAATTAATAATCAAGGTTATAAAAATGGTGAGCCATAAGTTACTCTATGAGCGACACCTATAAAACTTTTCCTAGAATGAGTTTTGAATATTAGTATTATAGATTATAGATAATATATTATTTTTATTTTTAAAATAAAGATCAAATAGCTGAATGTGTAAAGAAAACAAATAGCTGAAAAAGATACTCCCTTCATCCTCAAATAACCTTCCAGTTATAAATGTGTACTAGAATATAATCAAGATAATGATTGAGAATACATTAATGTTAGAAAATATTCAAAATAGTTTACTAAATTACCTTTTACTTTTTAACTCCACATTTCTCTCTTTCTCCACTAATTTCTCTCTTCCCTTCTCTCTCCTTATTTAATAAGGGCATTTGTGGAAAAAAATAATTACTAATACTATATGAGTTTGTGAAATTGACGGTTATTTCTAGATAAAATATATTTCCAAAATGGATAATTATTTTATGACAAAGGGAGTACTTTTTAACAATTTAAATATAAAATTAAAGAGTTTCGGTAGTATGTGAATTTTAAGAAAAACAATAATAAGAATTTTAAAGCACATTGGAGAAGCTTTTATAAAAGGAACTGCCACTTTACCAAATTTTTCAAGAATTTAATTGTCATGCATTAAAATAAAAGTATAAAAATTATTTTATTTTTACACAGTCAATAAATAAACAAATGATAAATTATTCATCATGAATATTTTTTAAAATGTAAATTAAAATTAATTATAAAATAACTTATATAATATTTTTTTAGTAACTAATAATGTATTTTACATTATCAAAGTATCCAATTAAACTCATTTTTCAAACAAATAGTTCTCAAATATTACCATGATCAATTATAAAAATTGCCACCACACACGAATCCCTGCCGCTGCCGAAGAATTAAAAAGCAAAAAGTATGGTAAGTGGTGCAATTCTTAATTACCAGGAAAGACCTCCATGTGAAATGCTTTGTCAACCGGTTCAACCACCATCTATTTGAAGGAATATTTTTATCCATGTTCACACTTCATGAGTTGGACAGGAATCAGTTTTAATGATTATGTGAAAGAACGATTGAGAATATAGTATATAGTTATTGGAGTAGTTACTTTCCCTACCGATTAAATTATAATACTTCCCAAACAGGAACAATTTCGACCGACACAAAACTGAAACATTAATATAGCGTACTCAAGTTTTCAATTATAAAAAAATGTCAACGTTGAGTCAAGTCCTCCTTTGATTATTAAACAAATAATGCATCACCGATCTTTATGAAGTGATACAAATAATATAACATTAATTTCCTTTCAGTTTAAATTATGTGGAAATTATATGATAGTTTACCAATACGTAAGCCATTATCCAACGCCATATTTTCTATATTTAACGTACAAATATTTTTTGTATAGACTATACTTAATGTAAAATGCCATATGAGCACAACGACCACCTTGTTTTTTAGGTGAACCTAATGTATTTATCGCAAAAATAGTAACCAATATCCTCAATGTATAGGACTCATGGCAATGAATGTTATATCTGGTCATAAAACTTTTTTCATATACATTGTCAAGAATTGAAACTGAGCACAACAACCAATTATTAGAGATATTATTATAGAATTCATTAAAAAAAACTCCCAATCAGTCTTTCATTTCTCCGATTTTTGCATTAAATATCGACATAACTCTTAACCAACTGATATTATTATTTATAATTTTTTTAAAAAAATTACAGATAAATAGTTCTTTTCTAGTTGGATGGGAAGGGACAACCGGACAGCAATCACCCATCCGTAAATTATATCCCCTTTCATGCAAGTCTACTAATTACTCCTTATTACGCGAAAAATAATACTCTCCTCATCCATTTTTAAGTTTTTTTTTTTAATCAATGGAAGTTTAATATATTGAAAAATCAATCTATTTGAATACAATCTGTGTTCAGATACATTAATTTTTAATACATCAAATTTCCTCTAATTTAAAAAAAAATACTTAAAGAGATATGATTTGGAAATTTATGATTTCCATCCCAATAATACTTACCAAAATATAATTTCATTTCCTTGAATATTGTTTTCTCTCAACTTTCATTTATTTTAAAAGCAAGAATACTCCGTAACAAAAGGTTGTAACTCATTTAAGGTCATCAAATTTTACATAATATTTTGCTAAAAGGCTCATGCTTTCTAAAAACTATCATTGTATTTACGGAGTATTTATAATTACCATTTTACCTCATTTAATAATTACTATCAATTTAGTTAAAATTTCTAATTTTGTTTTTTTGTATACCATGCATCACTCAAAAATAAAATGATTTTCAAATATTACAAATCTACAACCAAAATAATCATGGACGGGTTGAACCAAGTTTGATATACTCAATTTGACCTTTTTAGCAGGTCATTTTTTGAACTAGAACCAGAACCGATAATAAGCCCATTGGCGATTGGATCAAACCAAGTGTTATGACCGACCTGAATATGGCACGTGAGGAATCTCATCCCCATGTAAGCCTATTAGGTGACGTGTCTCTAAATGCATATAATATATAATCTTATACTTAAAATACGATCTTTCTTCTAAATCATTATCATTTTCTCTAACTAAAGCATAATATTTAAATTCATAAAAACAGAGGTATTTAGAATACATAATTCTAAAAGCGTCTTGATCAAATCTGTTATTCATAAAAGGGTAAATTGTTCCTCCTTCTAATCATGGTCATAAATGAAAGTCGATTTAAATTATTGAAAACTGAAACACTAATACATTTTCGGTTCACTACATAAATCCTTAGGCACAATCTATATTTCAAAATACATCCTTAAACCTTGAAAACATATAGGGAAATGCATAATCTCTAAAAATAAATACAGTATCTCAAAATAAATGCATGGCTCGAATCCTACCTGCACATCTCCTGGAGCGCCCTAAAACTAATAGAAGCCTAAACTAAGCCTTACAACAATGTAAAGCTCACCAAGGGATCACTGCGGCTCCTGGACCGATGAAGAAACTAGATTTGCACCTGCAACTATGAGAGAAAGGGAAATGGGTGAGTTAACGGACTCAATGAGTGGATTCTCACCCATCACCCATATGGGACAACCAGGGATATACATGATAAAATATACATGCAACAAGCATAAACCATTTGAAATTTAAACGTATAGCAATATAAGAAAACACACTTCATTCCAGGTCATCATAAAAAGAAACATTTCTAAATTTAAAATCTATCATGAAGTCATTTTAACTAAGAGTGCGGCAGAGCTGAGAAAAAGTATTTGCTTAGCTAAATAAATACGTATATAATAACAAAGCTATAACATCAAACGTCCCTATCAGACAAGCTGAGGGTACCTAACTAGGTCACGTTTTCTATGTATGCTGAGGGCGTTATTGTCCTCTGACGGATAACTTGGTACCAAGGTCAACGATCTCATAATAGCTGTTAACTGACCTCCGTTTCCTGATCTCTACGTCTAAACTAGTTTGACAAAAAGAAAACCATAGCTGAAAAGTGGATGCTTTGTCCCTGGCAAAGAGAGCCCTAAATTCTTAGTACATGAGAGTTCTGGATTCATATAACTCTAACAGTTTGACTTTAGCATAACTATGACTATGAAAAATTGTGCCCAAGGGATCATCCGTTTATAGGCATTCCGATCTAGCCACAGACTATGCATTTGACAGTTACTATGAATCATACTGAATTCCATACCTCTTGGTACCTTAAAACTGAAATCCTAAATTTATATCTTAAGCTAACATATTTTTATATACTTGATAATTCTAATATAATAGTTTAAGGCACTGGGGTTATAAATCATACAAACTCTAAAATCATAATATCACTTTCTGTTCACAAAGTTAATTCATACTTTGTTCAACATTTTTCAATATATCTCAACGAGATAAATAAAAAGACGTAATCTGAAATCTGAAATCATAACGATATCATAAACTTATAAAAACACGTTTGCTAAGTAGTAAACTTACTATATATATATATATATATATATATATATATATATATATATATATATATATATATATATATATTGTGTTGTAGATCATTTCTCAAACATGCAAAACATTTCCATAACACACAACCTAACAATCATGGTTCCATGATTTTCTAAAATACACTTTTCATGCCAAGAATCAAAATCATAAACTTACCAGTTTTGTCATCACTTGTATAAACACATATCTAAATTATATTTTCATCTCAAATTTTCATATTTGACAATCATCATGCAAGAAACATATTCATAGTGATAAAACTAAGGCTATGAGATTAAACTCACTCACCTGGAGGGAGAGGAAAGTATGGCGTCAATACTAATATAGCTCCGTGGAGCGGGATGACACCAACAACTGCAATAGAACAACCGCAAACTCTAGATTAAACTCTAACAATCTCTAGAGAGCTCTAATATAACTTTAACAACATTGGGGGAACACCCCCACTTGACAACAATGAAGAAAATCACAACCCAAACTAAGAACATGAAAGAATGGGAAGAATGGAGACACAATCTATCAACATGAACATACCTTGATTATTTGGGGGAGCTAGACGTGAATGAGATTGAGAAAAGAGGTGGGAAAAGGGCTTGAGAGTGAAGGGAAATTGGGATTTGGAGAAATATGAAGGAAAGGGGTTTTATAAGGGGGGGGTGTCCTGAGAGAACGATGTCGTTCTATCGATCGCGCTCCAGGGGATCGCTATAGCCAGGAGTCCGCGTCCCGAGCTGGTCACTTACGATCACTATAGCGGTCCTCTGACCCCAAAATCACTTGAAACTCACCCTGTTACCGCTATAGGCTAGACCGTTATACCCCAACCTCAGCATCTTTTATGTCATCTTGGGATCTGGGTTACCTCAACACCCACTTCTTTACAATGTCCTCACAAATGTAAACAAGGAAATACCCCCATTTAGATTCAAATAGAATATCATAAAAATCAAAATCCTAACAAATCCAAATCCAAATTTTGGGTTTTACTTCAAATCCAGAAATCTTCAAGATTTTCTAAATTTGTGGGCTAAAAACGAAACGTTTAAAGGTTTCATAAAATTCATTAAAAATCACTCTTTAACTTGTTTTCCTCTTGGGAACAATTACCAAGACTTTTGATTTCAAGAATGTAGCTCTAACATATAGCCCATCAAGGAGGTGTAGGATCCATACTTGGTGAAATTCAGGACCCAGCAACATGGGGGATCAGGGACCCTGAAGCTATACTGGAAAAAAAATCTCCTGACACGTGTACCTTGGGTATCACACAAGTCAACCCAACCTTTAAATAATATTTGATGATTTGAACATTAAGCATATCAAAGTTATAAAATTTTACAAGTAAGAAATAAAATTTAAAAAATATTTTATCATATATATTTTTAAACAAACCATATCAATATAAAAATAATATCAAGTTATATAAAATATATTAATTGAACTATAAAATCTTATAATTTATCACTAATTATTATAAAAAAATATATCTCCATAAGACTTATTTAACTCGGTAGGACAACCAACTGAAGTATGACTTCAACCCAACCCAAAAAGTGCACATGGTCAAATTTGAAAACTCAAACTCATCCCAATATGCTTTGGCTATGCTAGGTTGGCATGCCGGGTTATGAAAGCCCCTAATAAAAAGCAATTGGAGGGGGAGCTTTGACAGATTTCTGCCTATAAAAGGTATATATATATATATATATATATTTGAGAGAGTTGGAGCGAGTGAGAATATATATGGGATTGTTTGATCTTTCCTATTTTTCTTTAATTTTTTTTTGATAAAAAAAAAACACCATTCAAGATGCAAGCTGACTATAGTTGGATGGTTCCCGTTGAAGTGATGCTGGGTTCTCTAGATCATGGAGAAGTTCAGGCATGTGGCATTTCAAGGGTCCCAGATGAGCTTCGAGGCCCCAAAGAGGACGCTTGCATACCAAAATTGGTCTCCGTAGGACCCTTACATAGGCGAGCCATAAGGCACGTTCTCCTAATGGAAGAGCCTAAATGGCGATACATGAAGGACTTTCTTGACCGTGAGGCAACCCAAGAAGAAATCACATGGTCAGAGGTAAGACTTAGAAATTGTGGCATCGACATTCTCAAGTTGGACAAGGTGATTCGTGCGTGCTATGGTGGTGACATGGAATTGGAACCCCATGACCTTGCGAAAATAATGATAGTGGATGGTTGCTTCCTCTTGGAGCTTCTCCTCAGGCTTGGAGATCATATGAATTCATCACACCAGAACCAAAGAGATAGCTATTCAAATGATCCCTTACTTCAAACCGAGGAGAAGGTGCTGTCTGTGCTTAATGATATCACAATGCTTGAGAACCAAATACCCTTCATCGTTCTCAAGAAGTTATATAGGAAGGTTGACACAATACTAATATAAATAGGGCATAGTCTAGTTGTACTCACTCTCTATTTCCTAGTCTCATTTTCTCTCTTTAATTCTTCTCTTCTCGGTTTACTCAATCTTAATTTTTCTTCATATTGAAGGTCTACCCTGATGGCAGTGAAATCGAACATGATCACCGCGTCGCCAATATTATGCGCAAAGCCTTCGGTTACCCTTTGGAAAATAGCTCAGGTGCTGCTCATATACTTCACATGATGCACTTTTCTACTGCTGGACAAGGCCAGCAAGACGGCACAAGAGTGAGACAGGTTTTTCAAGAGCTAGAGCGATGTGCTACAAGACTTGTAGCCTCTGGAATAACAATTAAGGCTAAACCACCAAATAGCAACAATCTTGGCAATGTTAATGGCAATGGTACCATTGGACCAGCAAGTGGCAACAATTTTGATAACAAAAATGATACCAATCAGCACAAGTTTATGGATAACTTTAACTTTGACATAAGTTTCAAGGTCAGTGACAAGGTGCTGGAAATCCCACCACTGCATATTAAGGAAGCCACGGAAGTGAGGTGGAGGAATTTGATTGCTTGGGAGCAGAGCAGGATTTGGATCAGAAGCAAGTACACTTCCTATGCCTTGTTCGTTCAAGGTTTGATATGTTGCAAGCATGACATTGAATTGGTTGAGGAGATTGGGGTTATAGTGAATTGAGTCCAAGAAGAGCAAGGAAGAATTGCTGGCCATGTTTCGCACCATGTCAAAGGAAGCCGAGCACATGGATTCTAGCTATACCCAAGTCTGCGCGAGCCGAAATGCACACCGCGCTAAAAAGGTTACAAGAGCATTCCATGAATTTCCTATAATCACTTGGCATGGGTGCAGATTTGTTGTTGAGATTATTGCGTTCTATTGGCGAAATTGGTACAAAGTGTTGATTCGCGAACATATACCTACGGTGTGGAAACTCATAGGAGTTCTAGCAGCTGTTTTGCTGCTTGTTCTCACCATCATGCAGACATATTATGCTGCAGCACATTATGGATAAGTTATAGCAAATAGCTAGTTGTCTCATTTCTGTAAGGAATGAGAATAATGATGTAAACCTTTCCTTGTTATTTGTGCAAGTTTCAATTGGCAGCACACTTTTGAAATACAAGCCTGTTTTTATTAATGAAAGAGATTTAGGATCATTTTACACATTTCAAAGATTTTGCCGTATAAAAAAAAATTCAACAAAGTTTACTGTAACTGGAATCCGACGGCTTGTTACGTCCAAGGAAACCGAGCAATTTTTCAACCCACAATGGTTCATTAATATGCATAATCTTTGTATTCTTAGAATCAAAGAAAGTAAACCAAACTGGTGAGAACACATTGTAGTTTAGCCAAAAATAAAGTGAGCAAATCTTCTTGTTTAACAGTTCCATATTGACTCAGTTGACCACAAGCAGCGCAATAATTTGCAGAGAGCACATCAAAGCAACAATGTTACACCAAACTTTTAACTCAGTGTACCATAGAATGAACCTGAAGTAGGGGTTGCTTTGGCCCAACCTGTTCTGCTGTGTATTCTTCTTGTTTTTCCTGTGGGCCTTAGGCTTTCTCTTTGTACCCAAAAACAAAAACTGTAGTAGCCGATGCTGGAAAAGAAAACGTAGTAGCTAATGATACTACTATTATTATGTTGTCAAAATGAGAAATTGGAGGGAAGCTTTTGCCTATGGATTGATACTTACAATATTATTATCAGTAGGTTTGGGTGAGTTATTAGAAGAAATATTATTGTCAAACTTAAATCAAGTGATACTACATAAGTACTCAAATATTATTACATTGGTCTTAGCTTCCATTTCACGCCAAAGCATATGTAAGCTAAAAGCACAAAACATTGGAAAATGATTGAAGGGACGCTTCACACATGGAGTTTTGAAAGCTACAAAGAACACAATACAAAAGATGAAGATTAGAAATGACACGAGATATATGCTTTATTCATAGTCGGCAAGTGCGTTGGGCGCTACATAACCGACTCTCCTACGTCCTAACACCCCAAACAACGAAAATATGCATAACTAGTTCATGCTTAGGCACTGAACAACGAAATGTTGATAGAACCCATCACATCATCATATCATCATAGCATCCATTAGCAAATGATGACTAGGAACTATTCGCAGTTTTCTTGATAGAACCCATCACATCATCCACTAACGAACGTCGACTAGGGACAGAAGTATTTGAATTAGGCCTGATACTGTGTACGTTGACTTGGGACAGAACTATGTGAAGTTTTCCTGATAGAAACCATCGCATCATCCACTGATGAACGTGGAATTGGGACAGAATTATGTGAATTTTTCCTGATAGAACCCATTTTCCTGATAGAACCCATCGCATCATCCACTGCTGAACGTGGACTTGGGACAGAATTATGTGAAGTATTCCTGATAGAACCCATCGCATCATCCACTGCTGAACGTGGACTTGGGACAGAATTATGTGAAGTTATCCTGATAGAACCGATCGCGTCATCCACTGGTGAAGGTTGACTTGGGACAGAACTATGTGAAGTTTTCCTGATAGAACCCATCGCATCATCCACTGGCGAACGATGACTACGGATAGAATTATTGGGTCTACGGATAGAATTATAGGATGTTCGCTTTAGAGATCCACACGACGGATAGAATTAGTGGAACTACCGTTAGAACTATTGGAACTACGGATAGGCATGCTGCTAGCTTCTGCTGACCGGAACCCTGCAGGTTTTTTGTTTTTCTTTTCTTTTGGGGATTGGATGTGAAGAATGCACTGTGAAGAAAAATGAGTAACTAAGGTTACTTAAATAGAAGAGTTAAAGGATTGAGAGCCATGGGATGCAATTGCAGGAAATAAACTAGTAATAACACTGCAATGAAATCAGTCTTACCTTAGTTTCCTGGTAGTTTCCTCAACGAATATCCTTATACGCGATTCCTTAGCTTGACTGCGTTTGTTAACGTGATGATAAAATATGCTGATGTAAAATAGAAAGTAAAGGGTGATGTTTCATCTTAACTACTCCTTACCTTTTATTTATAATAATATCAATGTTATTTTGACATTTAAATTATTTAGAGACCCACTTATTAGTTATCGTACGATGAGATGGTGGTCCACTCATCGCGCTCATTCATCTTATCTAAAGATGATCAAATGAATATTCAAATAGGATACCTACACTTAAATATCAAAATAACATTTTGATTATAATAAATGTTGAATGTATCAAAAGGTAAAAGCAAAATTTATTATGAAATAGAGAGAATACTTTTGCTAGAGAGGAATATTTAATAACAAGAATATTCCAGAATTAAGATAAAAATTGTTATTGATAAGATATATATTCAGTAGCAATATCCTGAAATTAGGATAAGGATATTACTTGTATGGAGAATCTTTTAAAATATTTACCACTACTATTATGTAATTAGAGGCGGAGAGAATGGGGACCGTATAAGGCTGTGACATGTCCTCCCAAACTTTATACTTTTATTGCATAGTTATATGTATATTTGTAGGTTGATCCCCTTGAAAAATTCAGTTATCTCTACACAGAGTTTACATAGCAAATAACAAAAGTCTCTTGATATAGTATCATATATGCTATAGAAGTATGAGACATATAAATATCTATAGATTATATTTTTCAATATTTTTTTCTTATTAACTTTTTTATTCACTTAATAAAATTACTATTTACCAGTTAGTTGTTTATAATACTCTATTTTGATGTTAAATGATACATTAATACACATATTCTTTTTTAAGTTGAGCCCAAGATATGTATAAGAAGAAAATTATGAGCTCATTTGTTAAGATAAAAGAGAAAATGGATGATAAAACAAACTCTAGTTTATCAATAATTTGGATGAAAAAACTATACAATGACTCATTTTATACTTTCTACATGAAAATTTATTTTATTTTATATTATTTATGTGAATTAATTTGGCCCCCTCCTTTAAAATTTTTGACTTCACTCGTGCATGTAATATTTCTTAGATATGAATGAATAAAGGAAGAAAATTGCTAGCCTAATATTTCTTAGACATATTTGTGTCCAAATCTTTATTTTATTCCAGTATTTTTGGTCAATGGTCAGACATGCATGCTGCCATCAACATGTTAATTTAACCAACCCCTAATTTTTAATTTACAAAAGTGTGTACATATATACAAAGAATGTAAATAAAAAATGGACACGTACCTAACACATGTATCTTTTTTTCTTTTCATTCATTTTGGTGGTCATCTTTATTTTATTTTATTATCCTTTTGGCGGTCATATATCTTTTTTTTCCTTTGCAACGACAATGTGTTTGTTTCATTTGTCTTGTTCCTTGAATAATATTTTTAGACTAACTTTTCTTACGTATATGATTATTTTCTTTGTACCAATATTATATTATATTTAAAACCAATGAGGATTAGTTTAATGAAAGTGGATTGAATACTAAGCGAACTTTACCGATTAGGCCAGAGGTTCAAAACCTACTAAGCTCTCTTGAAGAGGGATCATACCGTTTGCCACTTCAAATTCTGAGAGCTTATGCTTTCTCACTTAACCTTTCTTCATCAAATCTATATTACTAATAAAATAAACAAGACTTATTTGAAGGAAATTTTTCCATATGTCTCTCTCAAAGAAATTTATGGCCCGCAAATTTCATAACCTTATTCATTAGTTTTGTTTTGAAGATTTTGTTCTTGATTGGATTTTTTATTTTGATTTAATTTTGATTCTGACTACATGTTAATTATAAATTCATATACAGGTACTGCATTCTAATTACATATTGATTGTGATTGGATTTTTCTCTTATTTGATTGAATAATGATTTTGAATGGATACCGGTTATAAGTAATATAATAAATTTCAAATTCAAAATCACTTTTAAATCAATGAATTTTTTTTTACATATATCTATAATAATATAATAAATTTCAATTACTAATTATAGAGAAAGTTTTGTTGGGTTTCAAAATTTCATACATATATAAATATCAATTACAATTAATTTCAAATAACCCACAAAAATACGTATATCGAAATCAAAACATATATCTAAAGCACATTCTATCCCACTATTCAGTGCAATTAATATTACCTATTTATATTCTCATATTTCATATGATATTTTCTCACTCAAGCTTTCCAATCACTTAATAATATTAAATATAATTTATTTGAATTAAAATTGACCCGTCATTAATAAATGAGATTCCATAAAACAATTACCACTTCTAAAAGATAATAATAATAATAATAATAGAAGAAATCAACCTCTCTCATAAATTATACCAATGTCTCAAGAATAATAAACTGAACAATCTAAACGTCTCACATACTCTAATATCATCAAAACTTTTCCAAGGCTCAATCATCACACAAAATTCTTATTAACTCTCTCTCTCTCTCCTTCCTTCGAAACTTTAAAACGGGTGCAAAGCAACCATTTAGTCCATGTGTTTTCTAGGGAAGAATCAAAAGAAGATTCTCCACCTTGCCAAGAAAACTTGCAATCTTCCTAGAGCCTCTGCATGCAGAAATCATAATGGTTTCTTGGGAATAACTATACAAGTTGTAGTTTTTGATATATCTTGTTTCTATTAATCTAGAATATATTTACACACATACACACATACATATTCTCTTATTTGTATTTATGATTTTGCAGATATAAGATTAAGCTCTCGTAACGGATAACCAGGTACCGGAAATTTTGTAATGTTCGATTGTAATGGATCTGTGCTTCTGAAAAAAGTCATGTTCTAAATTCCTTGATAACATTCAGAGTGTATATATGTCTTATTTAGATTATTATTTAATTTATATTATTCAACTTTTGTCGGAAGTCCATGTTGTTTATAATTAATTTTGTTTGGTATCTTGTGGTTATTTGCATGTACATAGCTTACTGCTTTTTATCACTTTGTATTTTGATTTAGCTAAATTATGATTTTTCTTTAATTGTGATTCTTATCTATTCTTCTTCCTTTTAATGTGTTACTGAAATTCAAAAACTTATGAGCTTTTGACATTTATGTGGCCTAGATTATTACTTTAATTTGATATTCTAATTTACCTAATTCATTTAGTACATATTGTTGATTACTATTTCTCTTGAGCAATAAAATTATATCGGTATGTCTCCTATTTGTTATTCATATATCTTTTATAATTTGAACTTTTTATATATTATTCGCTTTTGATTTTTGTTGTTATATTGTTCTTTTACATATTATTTTACTGCCTCAACTATGATCTATATATTACGGTTCCTTTTATTAAATTGAAATGTTTAAATATTAACTTTGGCTTTAAACAAAAAGGAATTTTACTGGGCATTTTTTCTAATTTTGAATATTCACTAGCCGACCAATCATTTCTCTTTAAAATAAAAGTGAAGGAAAGTTCAAATTCCCATTTTCAATCTTTTCTCAAAGTTTGAAGGATATACATTGATACTTCCATAATCTCTAAGTTTATGGAGTCATCTCTTCCTTTTGAAAGAGTTGATGTTAGGGCTGTTGATGATTTTCACTTGCTTGAAGATAACTTTCTAAACTCAATAACTCCTATAATGAAGTTAATTGAGCAGATAAAGAATTGCAAGTGTGAGCATTTTTTTTTATCAATATCAGTCTTAATTTAAATTGTGATTATATCTAATAAATTATATGTTAATTTTATTATTGTTTATAACTTATTTTAGGATAGTTTGTATGCAGTATTTGCAACTATCAACAAGGGCATAAATAATAGCCCTAATTCGTAGTTCATATTATGCAAGTGAGGCAAAAAAAAGTCAATATTTACAATGGTCTATATTTCTGTGAAAATTGTGATTGTCATGTGGTCAATGTTATACCAAGGTTAGTCAACTTATTTTGTACAAATTGTAATTGTAATTCTATGTTTATTATATGTTGGAATTTTTAATAAATTTAAGTATTTTGTATCATTTAGGCATAGAATCAATTGTATGGTAATCAACCAATCAGTTAGTGCAACCTTTATTTTATGGGGATTGTACATGTCTTGGTGGGCTTTCTTTTGAAGAAATTCTACTCTGATTCGTTAAAGTGCATAGTAAAATTAAAGTGTTTTGATGTTACACTATAATATGAATGAATATATACAACTTGATAAGTTTTTTGGTGAAAACTTCAAGGAGAGATTGAAGGGAAGATCGATGGCAATAATGAATTTGAGCATGCCTTTAATATTATTTATGTATATATCGACTTAACAGTTGGATAGTCATTTGAAAAAAAAAATCCTCTTACTTTGAAATCCCATGGCATGTGTAATTATCATCTATTGCTAGATTATTATATTTTGACCTTTCTATTTTCCACTGTGCTTTGTTTTACAAATAACCCACATTATACGTTTTCAATTTTGAACTTTTTCCTTTGTATGGATTTAATGATTTAGTTTAATGCAAGAAACTGTATACAGGTTTCTCAAGTTGATAATGAGAATGCAGGCTTGATTCATGCAAAAAAAAAACTCTCTGATGAATTTGAACATATAGTAGATGAAGAGTCTTCTACATAGTTTAAGACCATAAAGCAAAGTCTATATCATTAGGCTATGTGATAATCTTGAGTGGAGTGATCTTTTACTGGATACTCACTAATCTGGCAAAGGTGTTATACAAAAGAAAGGTTTTTTTTTATGACTATAGGATGGAGTTGTTTTTATTTTTTTTTATCGATCTTATGTGCTATAATTGCTTTATTACTTTTGTGTTTTTATTTTATTTTTTTTCTAAGGTGTTATTTATTTTGTGTACTTCTACTTAAATTCTTATCATAATACCACCTTAAACAGAATGAGGTTGAATGAAATTATTCTCATCTTAATTGTTGTCATTTCTTATGTTACACATATTTTGTAATACTCTTTGATAATAAATGATTAAATAATGGTAACACAAATAAAAAAATGTTTGAGATTTCAATTTTGAACCAATATCTCACAAGAAATTGGCAGAATATGAATTGAAGATCAATTTAATCATATGAAAGTTTTTGATGGGATTGTGTGAAGTTGTCATTGTAACAGAAAAAACAAATAATATATATGAAAAAAGGCATGTGGATCTATCATTAGTGAAGGCTAGACCACGAATACATCACTCCTAGATTGAAGGAATCTTAATTTATTATTCTTTTTAATTTAATAAAATAATTAAATTGACATGTATAATTTAATGTCCAATTTTCAAATCCCAAATATAGTATTTTATATTTGATTTGAATCGTTTGATACACTTAATTCAAACAATTCTTTTTCTAATTGATTCTAATATGGCAATAATTTAAAATTGAGACAAGTTATATTATTTATATCATTTTAATTTTTAGTTTTAATTTATTACAACATATTTTTTTCATTAATTCAAATTTTTCCATCATTGCTAGCTAATGTTCTTTTTTTTCTTTGCAGTTTGTAAAATGACAAGCAAGATTTCAATGTAAAATGTGTACTCTTATGTATAATTTTTGTTTATCCTTAATAAAATTTTTATTTTTGTTAAAACTTCATGTCAATTAAATATCAAACACACTCTAATTTTGTTAAAATAGTTTTCATACTTCAATTTGTTATTTATAATAAAATTTTAATAAATATTTACATCTAACTCCGTGCTTTGCACTAATTTGAGAAATTTTGCCGGTGAGAAGGTTTAGAGAAGTAAGGCTACAGTAAGTGGTTAATGACTATGTTTTTGTGTTATTGTCTAAGTTATGATAGAAATGAAGCAAGAAAATGAATATATGTTCATATTTTTCTTTCTCCTAACTATAGATTGTACATGGACAGTATGAGTATTCTAATAAATCTATTTTGTATATAACTAAGGTTATTCAAAATTTTTATTAATTATAAAATATATTCTTATAAATTAGAAATTTTAATTTACTAAAAGAACCTAAATGACTAATGATATAATAAAACTATTTACTTTTTTCTTTCGTTATTCAATAATTTCATCAATCAAAACAGAAATTTTTTTATAAAATTTATAAAATCTTTATTATTCATTAAAGGTCGTCTATCAAAATTTTGTCAACTTTATATATATGACGATGATAATACTCAAGATAAGATATCAAATAGAATGACTAATTCTAGGAACATATTCATTTCTATTTCTTATTTGTTTATTTAATATTTACATATTAAATTATTTTCAAAATAAATTCATATATAAAATTTGATATTTTAATTTATTAAAATGGCATAAAAAGGAAAGGAGGTGTAGTTAAAATGACAATGACATAAGTTAATGTTACTTATGATTTTTATTACTTATAACATTGTTTTAAAATCAGGAAAGGATATGTAATTGAGAGACGTAAATTAAATATATAAATATCAATTACAATTAATTTCAAATAACCCACCAAAAATACGTATATCGAAATCAAAGCATGTATCTAAAGCACATTCTATCCCACTATTTAGTGCAATGAATATTACCTATTCATATTCTCATATTTCATATGATATTCCCTCACTCAAGTTTTCCAATCACTTAATAATATTAAATATAATTTATTTGAATTAAAATTGACCAGTCATTAATGAATGAGATTCCATAAAACAATTACCACTTCTAAAAGAGGATAATAATAATAATAATAATAATAATAATAATAGAAGAAATCAACCTCTCTTATAAATTATATCAATCTTTCAAGAATAATAGACTGAACAATCTAAACATCTCATATACTCTAATATCATCAAAACTTTTCCAAGGCTCAATTATCACACAAAATTTTTATTAACTCTCTCCCTCTCTCTCTCTCTCATCTTTGCCTTTGAAACTTTAAAACGGATGTAAACCAGCCATTTAGTCCATGTATTTTCTAGAAAGAATCAAAAGAAGATTCTCCACCTCACCAAGAAAACTTGCAATCTTCCTAGAGCCTCTGCACGAGAAATCATAATGGTTTCTTGATTTCTTTTAATTATTCATATTTTTTCTTGAATAAATTAAAATTATTCATGATTTTTTTGGCTAATTGTAACATATATTTTAAAATGGATATTTTAATTTCTTAAAAGGATATAAAAGGAAAGGAGGTTTATTTTTTGTGAACCTAGGCTATTTATTGTCAAAAATAATTATTAGTCTGTCAATGTGTAGAGCTCATAGACGTGGCTTTTGCCTCTAGTCACAAGACTATTTCTAAATATACCATCAGCAAATGAAGTATAAATGAAATCACATAAATTAAATACTTTAATGTTCTAAAAAGATATAAATGATTTATGATATAATAAAATTATTTACATATTCTTTTTTATTATGAAAAAAATTTCATTTATTCAATATGTGCAAAATTTTTGTGAAATAGGCTTTTTATTGTTGTGAGTTGAAGGTTATTTACCAAATATTGTCTTATAAATATGATATTTAAAATAAGATATAAATTAGAATAACTTATTTCAGGTACATACTCATATATTTTTTTCATTCATTTAATTATTTAACTCAACTTACTGTCAAAATAAATTTATATATTTAATTTTTTATAAATTATATTTGATTAAATTATTGTTTTTAGTAACGATTAACAAAATATTTTTTGTTATCACTCCATGTATTATCAATCAAACGACTAGTATCATATTATATTTAAATATTAATATGATTATTAATTCATAAACAATATAACTAACCAAACTCACAACTAACTGATAACTTGTGTAAATATGTTATTTTAATCTCATTCTTGTGTTAATTATTACATATCAATGCATTCTCACTATCGCAATTTCCTTAATTAACTTTAGTAAATTTAATATATAAGTGCTATCAATGAAAATATATTTATATTCTACTTAATAATTAATAAATAACGATTCTTACTTAATTTTTTTATAGCACCAATAAATTGGGAAACAAAGGAAAGATAAAGAAAAATTCCGGAGTCAGTTTGAAAGAAATAGAAAAGATAGTAATGATGATTTGAAAACATTTAGAAGAGGACTTGAAAATATTTATAGCATATTTGAAAGAATGTCAATATTTATTTTTTTAAGAAAAAGGGAAGCTTTGAATGGATTTCCGTCTGCTCATTTTGAAATAATTTATAATGTTTTTTTTCTTGAAGGGGGGGCTAGAGATAGGGGAATTCTGTCACTTGGTATGAATACGATCTATTATCTAGATTGTTTTCTTTTTCTATCTTTTCTCAATTTCTTTAGGTATCACGGAAATGTAGTCTTGAGGAACTAGCTTTGCATTTTTTTTTTATTATTATTAACTATCTTTAACTCATTAATTATTTTCTAGCGTTCTTAAGGCTGTTTTTGATCAAATCAATCATTAACTGATATATGGTTTTGTAATGTCAAAAGGAATTTCGCAGTACAGAATAATTTAAACTACAAGTTAAGTCATGTTAGAGCAGTTAGGAATAGAAGTATTCACTTATGCGATCTTTTTTAATTGTGGCTGTTCATCCTTAGATCAAGGGATTAAATTGTTCAACTTATCTTAAAAGGGTCTTAGTACCGAGGAATGGTGCTATGACTATTAGTTTTGACTAATTCAATTAGTAATGAAATTGTTAAGAAATTGACCCAATCTTTGAGTAATGCGAGATTAGGAAACTCAAACGAAATCAACCTCTAATACTCCTCTTCTTATTCATTGTCCAGGGTGTCCGAAAAAATTAGGTTCAAATATCATTATTATAAAAGCAAATGTAGCTAGGGGTGTAGTTGGATTGGGTTGGTTCACACTACTAGAAAAGGCTATTACCAGCAGATTTTATTGGCAGATTTTTCATGTTACTAGTGAAAAATTTCATTACCGAAAGATTTACCAACGGATTTTGATGAGTAATAACATCATCAAAAACTATTATTGATAAATTTTTTCCATCGGTAACTTTTTGAGGAAATTACTAGTAGATTTTACCAAAAAAATTCTATCGAAAACAGGCTAGAAAGATTCATCAATAGGAAATCATTATTGGCGGATTTTTTGGATGTTACCGTGGATTTTTCCTCACTAATGCATTTTTTTAAAAAAAATAGACTAACCGGCTGAAAAATCCTTTAGTAATATCAATTTAGAATTTTTTAATTATACATTATAGGTAGAAAAATTCATCAAAATAGACCTTTTTTAAAAAAAATTAATTTTCGTGTGTGACTATATATAGTGATAGGCAGTGGCTAGAACTGAAAAAAGTAATTATCACTTAAAAACTAATGCACCAAATCAATAATTTAAAAAAAAACTAATTAGCACTAAAAAAAAGGAGCCTATTACTGGGGATTTTTTTTACCAAAAAACCTGTTGGTAACTTCAACATTTAGTTGCGATAAATGAAAATTTGAATTTAGGTGGAAAAATCCACCTATAATGTTTGAAAAATCCATCAGTGACTTCAAAAGTCAAGTAGGGGTTTTTGAAAATTCAAATTACTGGTAGAAAAATTCATCGATAATGGGCTGAAATTGACGGTAGATGGTGCAAATATTATCAATGGAGTACCAATGGATTTTGGTTTTCCCAAAAAAAAATTTCAATTATTTCTTTCTTTTCATCTGTAAATCCGCTAAAAATTTGCCAAAAACACACGTTTTCCTGGTAGTGTTGGGTTTAGGAGAAAAATGAATCCAAACCAATCAATTTTGATGGATTTGATTTTGTTCGAGTTCATAGAATTTTTCTTTTTACCAAACCTTAGTTTAACCAAACCGATTAAAATCGAGTTCGTTGGCTTGGGTGATTGGTCACTTAATTATTATTATTTTATATTTAATTCAATAAAAATGAAAAAGAGAATCACAAAACCTTTTTTTAAAATAATCACAAACTTTAAATCTCTAAAGTTTTATTAATTTAATATACATATATAGCTTAATAATATAAATTTAATTTTTATGCATTAATAATGTAAAATTTTTTATATTGTCATTTAATCAAATTACTGCATTTATTTGACTTTCAAAGTAGTGGGTATGAGATTTAATCTCTTTTCTAATATGATAATACATAATTGTAACAGGATAAAAAATTATACATTGTTTGCATAGAAATTAAACAAAAATACTATCAATAGACATAACTAAAGTATGATTTATTTACTAAATACATTATATATAAAAAATATTATATATTATAATATATATGACCAAATCCATCAGATTGAAATTTATGAAATCCAATACCAAAACCAATTATTATTAGGTGTAAATGATTTTTACCCAATGTGATCTTATCGAACAACCTGAACCAATCTCCGATTTAATTGGTTCGTTTGGTTGTCGGGTTAATTGGGTTGGGTTGAAGCACCTATACTCCTAAATGTGGCAGTGGAAGTGTAGAGGCAGTAATCACTGCGGCAATTGCAAGGGCGTTTGGGTGCTTTTGTTAGTACTTTTTATATGAAAAATACTTCTTAAAATTAAAAACTTTCTAAGTTTATATAGGCACTTGAAAGCAGAAGTGATCTATGAAAACCTGTGACTCCAGGACCAAGAGTATGCATAGTAAAAAACATAATACAATATACCATTGATTTGTTTTTTTCTCTTTTGATAAACAAATTAAAATTTCAATCAAGGGAAAAGTATGCATACATAGAGATACATGAGCATAAGATCCGCTGGTGCTCTGGGCAAATTTTGTTTATTACCAAAACATAACTAATCGCAAGAGCAAAGAGCAAAAGAATACCGCAGATTGAATCAATTTTCAGACATGTCAACAGACTGTAACTTGCGTTTGCTCTGGTCAAGTAGTTCCTGACCTTTTTTGAACAACATCTGAGCTTGAAGCACCAACAGAGCGCCCCTTTGAGCCATTTGCCCCGCCACCTCAATCTCATGGGTTGACTTGTCCAAAAGCTTCAACAAAGACGCAGCATCAGCTATCTCGAGTCCCTCATCGATGGAATAAGAGGCCTCCCCAGAGACACCGAGAGATGTTTCAAGCGTGCGTTTATGATTCCCACATCTGCTTTTACCGCTGCATAGATTTGTCCCTTTTTGGGTCGCTTGGATAGTTCCTCAGCTGCCTTCAGGCTCATTGACTTCAAGTCAAATCCATTTTGTTCCAAAATTTGCTCATCTATTTTTGATATAATATACGTATGAACTAATCAAGATTTGAACTTTATATATTTAAGGGAAAATTTGAATGAGCACAAATTCAGTATCTCATTATCCTGCACACACTTACAGACACACAAAAAGGAGAATATATCTTAGATAAAATTAATATGGCCCACTTTATTTTCAGTGTGTAAAAATAAGATAATAAACTTATGTTTACATAGCAATCTCTTATATCTAACACATTTTTGTGTGTAAAATTTTCTTAGACTTTAGTATGTATAAATGCACGGGCCGATCTAAGTTAAAAGTTAAGGATGTGTTTATATTTAGGGTTTCATTTTCTATTTTTATTTTCTATACTTTTTATTTTTATAATTTTATGAAAAAAATATTGAAAAATAATAAAAGCACAAATCAGACCGGCCTCAGTTTTCTTGTCCATAGATGAATAACAAAATTCAAGTTTAATTTTGTTGTCCATAGATGAAAAATAAAATTGAAATTTAGACTATCTGATCATTAAAGCTTCGATATGGTATCAATCAAGAACTATTTCTCTCATAAACTTCAAATCTTAAGATGGGAAGACAAGTAAATAGCTTTATATAAAAAATAATAATTAAAAAAAAGAGCTGTACTATTTGATACGAGAATCAAACACTCGATGCAGTGCGAAGCCAATTGCCAGCCAATGACATCCATCCCGTTTGCTAAACACGAAAAGATTTTCTGCTAAATATTATTTCTCCTAAAAAAAAAATTGAACATCTGATATTATTAATGATGATGGTTATGTTCAAGGAATTTTTCTAATCATAAGGAGAATGGATATAGAAAAAGAAAAAGCGTGGTCAACGAAGATTTTGATCATATATAACTCACTCTTGGTGTCAACTGGTGACAGACTCATCATCATGGACTCGTGAGAGTGGGTAGCGCCAGCAGCGCTGGAGCTACTGTTCATGCAATCATCCACGGTCTTGAGGAAACCATGATCGATGGCCGCATATGGTGTTCTTCTATGGAAAACTTTGGCTCCGCTGCGGCTTCCTTTACCTTTTGGCATGTTTCTTCTTCTCTTGTAATTTCTCAAGGTATGATGTTTACTTGTTTGTTTTGGAGATTGGTTTCAGGCGGCATCTTAAATGGTTCCGGGTCAACGGCAACAAAATCTACACTAAAAAGTTATTATATTATTTATACTTACAATATATGGGATCCTGTGATCACATATCATACATAGTAAATGTGATGTTACATTCAAATAAGTTTATATCTCATCTAATAATGATTATGTGAATGACAGGATTCATGATTCTAAATAGAAATAACATTTTTCTTGATTGAAATGTCTAACTATTAAAATAAACTAATATTGAAATCTATATTCATATATCAATATTTGCAGAAAAAAATTGTATTAAATTTCCTTTTTTACCCTCTTCTTTGTGTTATTTCTCTCTTCATTATCCACTGCCACCCAGCATCACTATCCATCATTGCCTCTATTGGCCACATCGACCACAACCCATCACCCCCTCGCCCACCAGAATTGAACACAAATCTCGCAAGATTGAAACCTTAATCAAACAGCAACAATGCCATCTTCCTTCTTCTTTTCTAACATTATTATTAGAGTTAAATGTATTTTACCCTTGAATTTTAAGTCACGTGCAATTTAAACCTTGACTTTTCAAAACGTGCATTATGACACTTGAACTTTATAAACTGTGTAAAACTCCCTAATTTTCAAATAATGCATTATGACACTTAAACTTTTAAACGTAAAAAATCCCAAAAAATTTAAGTCATACAGGTGTAGAGATGCACACAATAAAAAAATTGGGGGTTAATTGCACATGGTATCATGAACAAGGTGTCGGGTTGCACAAATTAAAAACTTCAATGGGGTTAAGTGCATATAATCTTACCTTTATTAGTTGCCAAAATTATACTGAGGGGTGTTTTGCACAGTTTGAAGAGTTTAGGGTGTCACGATGTATATTTTGAAAAGTCAGGGGTAAATTGCATATGACCTAAAATTCAAGGGTAAAATGCATTTATCCCTTATTATTATATATTTAAAGCACAAAAATTGAAGAAACCACTCGATTTAGGAAAAAAGTTGAAGCTGCTAAGTAATATGTAGGACTAGGAATCGTGGAAGGAATGGGTGACAGCTGGGATGATAGGAAGGAGAAAAGAAGCAGGAAGAAATGGCTAAAAGCATTGGGTAGGAGATAGGATATTATAGGGAAAAAGAAATAAAAGTGATAAGAGGCATTTATGTCATTTATCTTGCTACCAAACCTTAGTTTTTTGCATGAGTTTTATTGAGTTATTGATACAATTAATAAGGATTTTGATTTACTCCTCATTGTGTGATTTAAATAAGAATTATTGACTTTTGCATTGATTTTGGAATAAATTGTAATTACATCTGTTGCATTTGACTTGTCTCTTTGAGCATGATTTTGTGCACAGGAGCTTTGGATCAAGTGCAAAATATCAAGAACAAGATTGCTGATGTTTTGATGCTGTCCAACTTGACCTCCAATTAGTATTTTGGCAATATCTGAGTTCCAGACATCCGATTGAGGTAATTTTGGTGGCATTGGAAAGCTTATTCAAAGGGCTACAATGGCTATTTCTAGTGCCGGGGATAGATTTGTTACCCAAGTGGCCTCAATGAACTCAAGATGGGGGGTGAATTGAGTTTAAAACTTTTTCTTTGTTTTCACGCTTTAATAACTTTTTCAACAAATTTTGAAGAGATGGTTAAAAACTTGGTTTGATGTATGCAAATGCAAGAGATATGAGAGTGTAAGTATGTCTATGAGAAAGATTGACAAGACAATGAAAAGTAAATTTGCAATGAATGTAAAGAGATAAGGGAAGAGAGATTGCAAACTTGGTTTATCCTGGTTCGGTCACCTCTTGTGGCCTACATCTAGTTCTCTCAAGCAACCCACTTGAGAGTTCCACTATCACTTCAACCTTTACACTTTGAAGAGCACTCTTTACACGTTGGGATCCCTCACCCTTGTGTTTGAGTCTCTCAAGAACCAAGAGATGCCCACTCTGTTCTATCAAGGGATACCTCACCCTTGTACACAAACTTAAAAGAGTATTACAAGAAATCACTATCTAGAGTAGATGTTACAAATTGAAGCCCTATAAGGTTTCTCAAGAATAAGACAATTTGGCCAAGTATTGAACAAAATGATTGATGAATGAGAATGATTATTGAAATGATCTTTTCAATATGTTTTTTATGTGTTAAAGAGTGTTAAAGAATGGTATTTATAGAAAACAATTCGTGTAAGCCGTTGTGGATTAGCCTCAAGAGATGTGTCTCTTCAAACACACCTTTTTGCAAGTTTCAGGCCATGGTAATCGATTACTCAACATGTAATCGATTACATAGTTCAAATTTTTGAAAAGGCAACGGTCACCATTGGTAATCGATTACTTTCTCATTGTAATCGATTACATACATGAAAAATCAGGTTTTGGGCTACACGAACAGCATTGTAATCGATTACTCTGTGTTGTAATCGATTACATACATTCCAGAACTTGAAAAAAATGAAAATTTAACATAGTGTAAAGATATTCTTCCATTTAAAAAACATTTTAAAAGATCTTTGATATAAATCCGATCCTTTCAAATCAACCTTGTATCTTTACAAGTTAAAAATAAACTTATTCATTAAGATTAAATCAATCAAAGCATGATTAATTAGAGAGTGGCCAAATGGACTTATTAAAGAAACCTTTTGACAAAATGATCTATGTTAAGTATTCTAACCGTTTGACTTGATCACTTGCTTGTTCATCTTTAGGAACTCCATGTCTTTTACAATTTTTGTCTTGCTTGTTCATTGGCATCATCAAAATCTACAACATGAATTCACAAGATTCAAATGTTTAGTGGGCCAAAATGATCAAATACATGAAGACATCAATTTATCAACGCTAGCGCTCACAGAACCCAAAAAAAATGGTTTTTATCATCATCACGGTGAAGCAGCGGTCATTTAGCACTTGGCGCTCATGCGATGATGCAGAACAGGTCATTAAATTAGTTTTGGGTCTACTTTGACCCAATTCTAGAGGCGTATTTAAGGGATTGTTACACACTTACCCTAGCTTTTACTCAGTTTTAGGTAGCCACTTTAGTTGCTATTATTCTCTCTACATCTCTAGAATTTTCTCTCCTCTCTCTCTTGGTTTTGGGAGTTCCTATCTGTGTTTTGGCTCCCATTTGGGATTGTAATTTAGTGCTTTCCTTCAACATTGATTGTGAAACTCTCCCTATAGAGGAGTAATCTCTTATCATGTACAAGGATAACTAAAGATTAAGATTGTTCTTGAGGTTCCTAATTTTAATTACAATTTATGGTTGGTTTTTCTCTCCTTCTGTCATCTCTCTTTAATATTGATTGTATAGATTATTGCAATTGTGTTTTTAAAGCTGCCTGATTGTGTGTTCATTCACGTTGTGAGTTGTATGAATAATTAGGATTCTATTAGGGTATTGGGTTGATTGATTTAATTACATCCAATTGGTAAGGGGTTGAAACTAACTCTAATAAGAATTAGATTGTTGTAATTGGTAATCAAACTAGCATAGGTTCATAGAATCACGATCGTGATAATTACTAGTTCATATGTTAGCCAAACCCTTAGTGGGTGCGATTGTATGACCACTAAGTAGAATTGCATCATTGTTGTGTGATAGCATAACTAATGAAAGTAACCACCACCATGAATTTATCTTTGAACCAATGATTGAACAAGTCTTAATTGAGGAATCCTTGTACAGGTAATTTTCTCATTATAATTTCTCTATTTAATTTAGTTGCTAAAATTTCTAAAACTCCCAAATTTCTTGAATCAATTAGAAGACTTTCTTGTGAGACACCTGGATTGTACCCTAACTGCATTTTTGGTTTAATTTAGTAACTAAAACACTTTTTAATTTGTTGTAAGCACACTACATAAAAAAAAAAGAGGATGAAAATGTCATTATATAATCAATCACCATGTAGTGACAAACTCACTTGGGATCATTTAAGAAGTCACCTTGATTTCAAGTTTTACTAGTGTAATAGTTTGTGCTTTGCACGGGTGTATTAAACACTTTAATTAACAATAACTTATGTAAAACTAAAAACTATGTATGATTAATAAATTATTATTTGTGTTATATAAATGTTCGTTTGGTGTCATTAACTTTATATATTAAAATTGGTAGCAAAATTGTTTGATGGTAATTCTTAATTTGCTTGCTTATGTAGATCTAATATTGTTGTGAAATTAGAAGAAGTGATTAATAGTTATGTAAGTTATTTATATTTATATTTTCTAATCAAAATTGAAAATTATTATAAGGTTAATTTAGATTTAATTTAAAGTAGTAATAAAAAATAAATCATCACATGTATGATATACATAGATGTATGATATAAATAGAATCATTATCATAACTAAATTTTCGTTCATGGATGCATAAAAATTAAGAAAAAAGAAAAACAATAACTTTCAATTTAAGAAGCAAATGTACAAATAATGACTCTTAAAAATGATTTGGCCACTTCAAGGGCATGAAAATGTATATCTAGGTATGCCCAAATGTATGAGAGAATTACTAAGGAAAACATTTATGAATATTAACTAGCCAAAAATTAACATTTAAATCACATGTGATTTGATACGTTAGAGTTATCGTCACCACATGATGCATAAAAGCCAACAACAAAGACTAGTATAATTATAAGAGTTGAGACCAAAGGATCTTAATTTGGATCATTTTTGTTCTTGTAAGTTTTATGTACTTATATGGGGAGAAACCTTGATAAAGCGTGATCGTGTATCACCTAATAATCTATCAGTAGATTTTAATGAAATCAAAGCCAATAAATTATAACATATGATTTTATTATCGGCTATTGAATTTTATCATAAAGATCATTTTGAAAGAAAATGAATAGTAAATATAGATTCAAAATGAAATCTTTCACATAACCTAAAAGAAATCTTTCAACATTTCAGTTCAACAGGGTATCAGGAACTACAAGCTTCAAGTACCCAACTGTATTGAAATAAATATTAATATTATATTAGTAATAATGTAATAGTGATAAAAATATATATTTATTAAAAAATAAATATAAAATCATCTAATTACTAAAATTTTTTTTATGACATGAAATTGATTGAATCTTTGATAATTGGCTCGATAGAAACAAAAATCCAACAATTCTTCTAGGAATATGCTGTTAAAGATATCAAATAAAAATTTAAATCTTATTTTCTAAAATTATCATTTGTATAAGAGAACTATTAAACTAATAAGTTATAGATATAATCTTTAATACTTAGGGACACACTTGGATGATACCTCCTTCATTGGAATTAAAATATCTCTGATTTGATTTCAACCAAGGAATGTATATATACTGAATTTTGTAGCAGAGGCATTAAACATGAGATTGCTATCTACAAATATAAATCTAAAAATAATGAGAATACATATTAGACCATCAAAATCTGGAAATTTGATGGACTTCTAACATTTGAGTGAACTTGTCGAAAAGAAAGAGGTCACCGAAAGAAATTACCTAAACCAAAAAGGCATGTGCCATATAATGACTAAACACACTTGCCACAAAATCATATAACATAAACCAAAAAGGCCCATACCCAAAGTAAGACAACCCAACCAAGCTAACATACATGGAGTAAATGAGATATTGATCCATGCTACATCATTAAGTATGCAATAGGAGCAAGCTTCAATTTCCTTTTATTGGATTCATTAATAATTCCTCTTATCCCCATTAGTAGAGCCACAATTATGTAAAAGAGCTGTAATAGAGAAATATTGAACCAGGTTTAATGGTAACACAGTCCAATAATATTTCTGCATTGTATCAGAATGAAATTGTAAAATGATGTTTCAGCAACAGACGTGAGAACATTTTTTCTAACCGCAAGGCCAAATTTGATAATGAAATTTGAGTGACTCCCAAAGGTTTCAAATATTTCACTTTAATTCAAAAACTTCTTTATGACCGTAATGAGAGTTTGAAAATAAAATGATCCCGTTACAAATAAAAACTAAAAATATATTTGAAAGTAACATTTAAAAAAAAAAACAAACCACCAAGGAGTCAATAAAATCAGCACCTATGAGCCTACCAAAAAAAGTCAGCACCTATTTGCTAGAGCTTCTACTCCTCATACTCCTTCATAGCAACTGGTCATAAAATTAAATACACCACCAACGCAGTATTTGGAATAACAGTTAATACTACCAAAATTCAGCAGCATGTGATTAATCATCAAGGTCACATGATCACCATGTATTGCAGAACAAACATCATATCTATCAAAACCATTCTGCAAGCAAAATAAGCCATATAAACATGTGTGTGTTGGTTGCTGCATCCTAATTAAACACCAGCCACAAGGAAGCTAAAATAATATCAGTATCAGACCAACATGCATGATTTTAGACTAACCATAGCTGAAATCTAGATTCAATTACACCACATACTCCACATATCATGAACAGAACAATAACCCCCCAAACTTAAAGCATCTATAGCAAAATAATAAAACTAACTTAAAGCATACCATCACGTGGGAATATCTCTCATCCATTAATCATCAACAATATCACTTAGAATTCTTGAACTTAGCTATTTGATATGTCACTTGTTCCACAGACACCTTATTTCTTTCTGAGAATCCATCTAAATTCATCATATCAGAAAAAGGAACTTAGTTATGTGATATGTCACTTGAACTTAGCTATGTGATATGTCTAGTGACCACATTAGCAAGTTTGAAAACATCACGAATAAAAGTTTGTAGTTTATAAATGATCTTCCAATTCCATGCTTTACAATTACAATTAAATCCATGCCCCGGGTATTGCCAGCTATGTTGCCATTATCAAGTCTCATTCACTTTCTTCATCTCCATCATCTATAATCACTATTATCTGCATCATTAACATCTGCACCGTGTAGATTCTCAAACAAAAAAATAAGTTTAGTAAGTGGAACTCAAATTACTACATAATATCATTCTGCATCCAATAAATCTTTTAATATTAAAAAAGGAAGTGAAACAAAGAAAACCACTAATGGACTAACCTTACATTCCAACCCCATAAAAAACTTTTAGTGCAAGTCATGTGTCTATCCCAACATGCAATGTAACTTATCTCTATCATTTATTAACAATGACTTCAAAACATACTTGAGAATGATGATTCAAGTGTACCCATGCATGAAGAAAGACTTTAAAAAAATTGAAAAATAGTTAAGACTTCAAAATTGTAGTAGCACCGAAACTATAGTAGAGAAGGTCATGATTTTAGTCAATGACAAATAAAGTAACAAATTACTCGTATAGTTTTAAAGGTCAAGATAATAACAAACCAAATGAAAAAATTGGAAATGCACATGGAACATTAATGTAAAATGAAATAGAATGTAAGTTTATAAAACTTTTATATGCATGGTTGAGTGAAAGAGAGTTGGAGTAACAACTAAGCAATGAGAATAACATGCAAAATACAGTAATTGGCTCATACCCTGTTCAATTGATTCATTCTAAGGGCATTTACAAAATGAATAGCACCAATGTATATTACTTCCAATTAATTTATAAATTATAAAGCAATTGGGTATTGTTCATGAACAAAGGCCACATGTGCTTTCCGCAAGGCACTCTTGGATCTAGTTATAAAGAAAGTTCCTTTGGCTATTTTATCTTGGTGCACGTAACACCTTAAAAATTATTTAAAGATTAATTTGAGCTTTATTAGTCGTAATTTTAAAAATTTGAGTTTAGCAATAATGAGAATGGCCCAATGGATTTGTCAAAAAAAAATTTTGGGGGGTGAATAATAGTCTTGCGAGCCCGCAAGCAGGTAAGCTGAAACCCAAGTCTGGGACAAGAAATGCCTGAGACTAAGAAAAGAGAGGGTTGAAGTTAGAAATAGTTAGGAATAAGGACTTTATACTTATAATTAATTTTGGGTAATATTGGGTTAATTGGTATGGCGTTGCCCATTTGGTAAGATTTTGTGATTTTAATACCGAAAGATGTTTAATCATCACAAAAGGATAATGTATATCCATTCTAAACAAGTGGAAGACCAAGATTCAATCTTGAGTTACAAGATCAAATCCTAGCCATCCATTTTACTTTTTAGATTAAGAACTATCTAATTATAATATACAACATTCATGCATTTATTATAAGATCAACATAAGTTCAAATCTTCTTTAAGAAGCCAAATTCTTCTTCTTTAAGCCTCATTTTTGGCCAACCTAAGAGAAGAACATCAGCCACCAATTTTATTTCTTCAAGAGCTTACAGCTTGCTTCAAATCACCAAAGCTCTTGCTTAAAGTTCCTAAAACTATAAACTTCTTTCACCAAACTTGTTCTACTCATCATAACCTACAAATCTAACCGATGAAAATCTCAAATCTCCATCAATCCTCACCTTGATACCTTACTTCCTCACTGATTAGGAAGGGCTTGGGTTTGATTTGGGAGCTTTGAAGTGAAGGGAATCCATCTTGGAGCATCAAAGAGCCAAGGATACACTAGCTTCCAAGAGTAGGGTTTTCTTTGGCCCTTTTCTTTCAAAATTTTTCTGAGAATTTCTGATGAGTTTTAATCCGAAATTTCTGGTTATATTGGTTGATATTATGTTGATATTTATGTGTTAATTTTGATGGAGTGTTTGGATAGGGTTAAAGGACTCATTTTCTCAAAAGAAGTTTTGACTAGCTTGCTAATTCTGGTTTGGCTCCAGGCATGGAAATTTCATGAATTTTTAGGCATAATTGTGGCTATGTTTGTGAGCTGGAAAAATTATATGTTGAAGCTAACATTCTAAGGCAACCCTGAGAATTTTTGTGGAGCATGATAAAGACTCTAACTGCCTGAAAAAATCATAAACCGAAACTATATATGTGCTGCCTGAATTTCTGGTCTTAAGCTAGAATTTTTTAATTTTTCTACCATAACAAATGGTTGAATTCTCCTTTGAAATTTTTACTGTGTTTGGATAACATCTTGAAGTATTTTTATTTGAATTTATTCAATCATTTGCTAGGGTTAAAAATTATGAATTTCGGGTTTTAAGCTAAGGTTGAGTGGTTTCTGATCACTAAATTTGTCTAATGTTGTTAACATAGTTAGAGAATCTTTTTGCTCTGAAATTTTTATGGGACCTTGTTGACACATTGAAGTGTCTTTGGAAGTTTTTATATCCTCTGAATTTATTGGTTGAGGTTCAAATAAATTGTGCTATGAATATGTGAAATCTCCATTATGCTGAAAATGCAACAATGCTTTGAATTGATGAAATAATGACATTTTTGGTCCTAGTATGACATGAATACTTAATGTTAACTATTTGACCATGTGACTTATGACATATAAATGCATGCTAAAGGGAATAAAGAGTGGTTTATGAGGCATGATTGAAATTATATTGTGAATGAATGCCTTAATGTGCTTTATGCACGCATTTGGAAAAAAAAGAGAATGTATAAATTTCACTCATGCATGTTCTGACATATGGACAAAACAGAAGCAAAAATTAGGTTGAATGAGGGAAGGAAAAGTGGAACCTCCCTAAATTTATTTTGAGTTGGTAGACGTATCTAGGAATAGATCTGTGTGTAATTCGAAAATGGAAAAAAATGAAGCCTGATGATCACGTATAGGAATGAGCTCAATTTTGATAAGCGGACTATTTCCCTTGTGTGGTGTGATCCACTATAAATATCATTTGGTATAAACTATCTATTGTGGAGTTATCCACAGCAAATACCCATTGGGTATCACTTAAGTCTTTCTTATGTCGATGAAAAAAGAAAAATGCACTGATTTGATTTCTATGGCCATAAGTAAAACCGTGTATGTCACGTGAGATAAGTTCACTGCATGTATTATATGCATACTCATCTTATTCTGAATTTGCTTGGGATGATTTACTATTCATTGTAACATTGGGATATATGTGCACTAAGTGATTGATTGTTAAAGGCTACCCATTTGGATGGATGATTTTAGAACTTTAAAATTAATCTTTAATATATATTGTATGATCACATTTTCTTGATAAACCGAAGTGACTGGGACGATGACGATGACATTATGATTATGTATTTTCGGATACCCTACCTGGAAATTTTAGAATTCTCACCCCTGCTTGTGTGTGTTTCCTGTCGTCTTCAGGTTGATTCCAGAAGATGAAGCGCTACAAGAAAGACTAAATTGTAATTTCTATTGTTTAGTTGTTGGAACTCGTATATATATATATATAATAGAGAAAGAGATGTGAACTAAAGCTCATAAAAGAACTTCCTTTTGTACTTGACTTATATTAAATAAATATGTTGTTTCTTGATATATTTTGATAGAGCCACTAGTTAGTTAATAAGCGATTCGAATCGATTCTTGCTATAGATAATTAAGAAAAGTCCACTAATTTATGAGTAACAACTCTTAAGTATAATGTCATGACTTAAGGATGATATTGTACTTGGAAGGACGTTACAACCACCTTATATGGTTACGTGTTGGCCCTTCTTCATTCTTTAGTTATTCAATTCTTAGAGCAAGTAGGGATATAAATTTAAGTCACTGATACATTGCATAGATTATTAGTTATGACTATGTGCAGGATTTTCCATACAATATAGTAATTTTTGCGACCTACCATTGCCATACAGATGCATGAATAAAATAAACATAAATGAAAAAGTGGGGCCGAAGAATATGAACAACAAACCAAGAACAATGGTATTAAGGCTAATGATTAGCACTCAGCTTTTGAATCGTTTTGAATTAGTCAATGTTTAGTTTAAATTCATGTATAGCTTGTTCATATCCTTCTGTAACAGATTACAAATATCTCGTGTAACAACTAAAGCTAGCCCCTTATTCCTTGGTTGTATCTTCCCTATAAATTGTTGGGGTTAAGTGTGAGAGGTGAAATCCCATATTGGTTGAGAATTGACTAAGTAAGTAATATATAATATGGGAGGAGTCATTCATTGTCTTAAGGTTTTTGGTTAAGATGTGGCACCCAATTCGATGTTGTGGTGCTCACACTTAGTTCGTTGGTTGTACCTCTACCCCTGTTAGGCTCCCCACCCTAACATAAATAAATTGTGTACATCAAAATTAATAAAGAATCACATTCAACAAATACACTTGTCTTATATGGTATTGGCTTTCTCTTAGTTCTTCATCCAACCATGTCTTCGTTACCCCTGAACCTAACCTAAGTCTCAATCCTAAGCCTAACTCAAATCCCAATCCTAATACTGAAAATGTGCCCATACCAAATAACTCCATCATTGCTCTCAATACCAAAAATTCAACCAAGCTTAATGGCAACTCAATGCTCTCCTAGTAGGATATGATCTTATTTTGAATACCTGTCCAAATCCTTCCCATCATGATTTTACTTACTGGCATAGGCAGGACCATCAACTTATCCTGCGTGTCATTATTTCTTTTATTGATCAAAATGTGGTCACCATGCTAGGAAACGTTACTGTGTCTCAGCAAGCTCGAGACACCCATCTTGTATTATAAAGCTCTATAAAGGAATAATAAGTCCTGCACTCAGTTGTGGTATGGAGATTACCCTCAAAGGTACTAGCCTATTCATCCCTCTTGGTCAAGATTAATGGCAAATTCAGAAGCCTTTTTACCATTGGTAAAATGGATGGCCAATGAACAATTGCATCACCAAGACATGACATCTGTGTTATTGTAAATGAATAAATAGTGAGTAACCCATAATTCTTTTTATTAAACAATTAACATATTAAAATAATAAAAACATAAAGAAGCTTTATGAACTCACAAAGTGCTTCAAGTTGATGAACACTAAGTGCAGTTGCTCAGAACTCATCAATATCCTTCTCTTTACATTGCAATGCATAAAGCTGTCACCCAAACTCATTTGTATCAATTAACACTGCACAAAATGCTATGTGAATCATTTATAGAAGCATTGTATATACCTTGTATCAACCTATCATCCAAAGTACAAATAATTTACATTAGCAAATAACCATAGGGTGTAGAGATTATATAAAAGTAATGAAGCAAATAATAATTTGTTCAAAAGGAAAAAAGTACACACATGCACAAAATAGAATGCTATATCATGTACATTGTTTTTGGTTAATAAAAAAGGCTATGTTAACACAAAATGAAATGGCTTCTAACACAATTGCCTTTATTTATGGAAACCAAAAATTGGATTCAAACCATTAGCCTCCACATCTAAATGCAATATACATATACACTATCAAAGTAATGATTTTTTTTTTTGGCTTTTTTAGCAAACAATCAATTCCTATTAGTCTTGACAGGAGGCATGGAAGCCTCAACACTAACCCCATCCATTTTCATTGCTTCCATGCTTCACATCACCTTCCATTAATAGATGTATTTGAAACCATAAGTCAAAATTGAATAAAAATAATAAAACAAAAGAAGCGTGATTTGATATGTTATTAAGAAGATAGAAAGGGATAAGAACCAAGATCATCATATATTAGATTTATCATTGATACAGTTAGTTTCAAACTTTTGGGACGGGTTTGAAATAGTAATTAGAACAAAACCTAACAAATGTTGTACTTAGTTTAGTGTCTCAGCACATAAACTTTTGTACCTTTTTCAGCAACTTGGTATTTATTATTAAAGGTCAATATGAAGTTATGCATTAATTATATAACTTTTATCGAACACCTACAACTCATCCTGTAATACAAAAGACCTAGGTCCCAACATTTTTCTTCTTCATCGAACACTATACCCCATGTTCAGAAGAGCCAATCAAATATTTTAGATATTCACCAACAATCCAAAATCAACCCAAAGACGAAAAACAAAAAAGATGAAATAAGAACCTACCAAAATCACACCAACACTGTCTTCCCCTCTATGCTATGAACACCGTACCACCAAGTCACCACCTCATTCTCTATGTCTGCATGATGACATACTCTATAGCCTACACAAACTTTTAGTCAAATAGACACAATGCAACATATGTGACCAAATTTCTTGCAAACATAGCATTGTTAATAATAAAAAGAAGAGACAGAAAAGGAAAATACAACAACATGGAATAGAACAACCTTGACATCTTCCAGTGTATAATCATTTTTGCATGAAACCAATGAAATGTGACAAATTTCTTAAGCCATGGAAATGAATGAGAATCAACAAAAGTGAATATGAGTAAACACAGTAGGAATTTACCAAGTCAAGATCCATGCATCTCACGGTGGAAGGTCCTGCATTTTGGTCATCCACTAATGAGCCTTCCCATCAATGAAGAACATGTCATAATTGTTGCAGAAACAAAATCAAGGATACATGTTAAACAAAACAAACAAAATGTTCGAATGAAAAATTTGATGAAAGAAACCAATAACTAAAGAAAATAAAAATTTCAGAGTGCATACATAATACTAAAAAGAATGAACACAGAAAGAACCTATATCAAAAGAAACTCCCAACACCATAACACACTCACAACAATCCAACTACTTCACTATTTATAAGACCAATGTGCTAAATGCTAGTATCAAACAATCTGCCAGAATTTGAATTTGTAATTAATGGTTGGATGAGCTTGATTGAAGAAGGTTGCGTGAGAGTGTGGATTATTTGCATATTGACATATCAATCATATTTATTATGTTGGAAGATAATAGTGGCTCATTGTTTCTTTTTGAAAAAAACCATGCTCCGCTAATTACACTGACCATCGTATTGTGATTAAAGGGTTATCATCAAACACGCATCTGTCGGAATGTTTGAAACTTGAGTTTCGATAGTGGCAGGAAGCAAAAAGTGGTCTCTTAACTACATTAAATGAACCAAATGAAGAAATAAACAATGTCTGTAGATTGAATCAACACAAGCTAAATTAATGAGCTATAAGTGAGTCCAACATTTTGTGGGCAATATGAAATTGCCATGGTTGGACACGTAAGAATTTGGCACTTATAGAGCTTGCTGGATGACCAGTTTTTTAAGATTGTATATATGATTAGAATTAACAATTTTAGACCCCGATTCAATCAACTTATTTTATTCGTATGACATTTTAAATAATAAATGTAAGATTTAATCAGTTTTATTAGTAAAAAAAAATATATGATTGAATAATAGTATAAATAAATTTTATATTACCAATTTTAAAAATTAATCTCGTAAAACAATATTGAGCTGAAATGTTTTATATTTTGTCATGGGATGGGGGAGGCCCCGACTTGTGGGGAGGGATAGAGGTGCTTTTGCTCTGACTTGTGAAGTCGAACCCAACTCCATCACTTCACAATGTGCAGTGCTTATCTCTGAGGTATTATTATTATTATTTATATTATTATTATTAAATAATAATAAGAAGAAGAAGACAACTAAAATCTCAATTTAGTCTCTAGATTTATAGTAGGAGATAAATTAGTCCTTCAGACTTAAAATTTCATACCCTCAAATTTCACAACAGGAATATGTTAGTTCCTCTATAAAATTGTTATATAAGTTGTGTCATGTTAACTTCCTTATGTGTACTATTAACTTTTTACATGTATTGTTAATTTTCATGATGGGTTCTAACTTAACTCATACATTTAAACGAAGTCGTTAGACCTTCTTTTTCATTTCTCTCTCATCATAGTTCTTTATTCAGAAGAAATATTTTGATTTTAAATTTCCTTTGTTCTATAGGAACAAGAGAGTGAGGCAAGTTAAATCTTGAAAATTAATAGTACATATAAGTAAGTTAACAGAATATGTAGATATTTTTATTAATAATTTAGACGACAATTTGAAGGGGGACTAACTTTCCCTATTTGTGAAATTTGAGACATATGAAAATTTTCAAATCTAAGGACTTAATTTGTCTCCCACTACAAATCAAAGGGACGAATTGGAAATTTAGTTTAATAATAAATAAAAATATTAGGGAATAGAATAGAAGACCCATAAAAATCAACATTTAGCCCACTCACAAATTAATTTCTTTAAATAAAGTTGTTTAGACATTATTTTTCATCTTCTCTTACTACTCTTCTCGGAAGAAAAATTTTGAATTTAATCCCTTTGTTTTATTCAAAAAAGAAGAGTGAGACAGTTAGAATCTACTATGAAAATTAACAGGACACATAAATAAGTTAATAGAATATGCATATTTTTGTTAAATTTACCGATAATTTGAAATATGAATTTGTTCCCCATTGTGAGATTTGAGGGACTTATATGAAAATTTTCAAATTTGAGAAATTAATTTGTCCCTCATTATAAATTTAAGGGATTGAATTGAAAATTTAGTCTAATAATAAATAAAAATATTAGAGAATAAATAGAAGACCCGTAAAAATCAACGTTTAGCCCACTCACAAAACTCAAATCTTTTTTACACCAAAATCTATTTTTTTTTCCATTTTTTGATCTATTAAGCATCCTTATTCTCTCACTCACAAGAGTAACAGTGTCAATTCAAATCTGTCCAGCTTTATAGGTTTATTTAACTTTTGTTTTTATTTTTAATTCCTATTTTTATTATATCTTAACTTTTAAGATTTTACAAAAAAATAATGAAACGAGAATTTTTTTGAAAATTTTTAAAAATAGAACAAAATTAAATTAAAAATAAAATAAAATAAATCAAATTATTTTTATCAAATATAATAAGTGCTAATAATTTTTTGACTCGGTGGAACCTTATACGAATTTTAATTTATTGATGATAGTTGGCTAATATGTTTTAGAATTAGAAATATCTGTTTTTAGTCATTTATTTAATTAAATTATATTAAAATAAAAATGAATATTTAATTTTAAAATAATATCAGTATATTAGACTAGTTTTATAGGTCAATCTCATTGACCTAGTTATGACTAATTTTTGTTTTAAGATGGTCTATTGTTTAAGAATAGTGGGTCGATACATATCCCAAGGTTGGCTGATCGAGTTTAAGTACCACTAGAGTTCATAATCGGTTGAGGTTAAAAATCAGCTTGAACTTAGGTAAATTATGATCAAACGCGGTCTAAATTCAATTAAATTCATCAGGTTTTTTTTTTTATTTCATAAAAGTCTTCTCACACTTTTTAAATGGACTCTTAACGCGAGAAATGACTATATGTGAACTCTAACACACGGCATTGCAAAAAATTTTAAACCACTGAATTCCAACTGACTTCTACGGTTCTACCTTAAGACCCTTACAGTGAGCATATCCATAACTAAAATAATTGTATTCAGTTTATATACTAGATAACAAATTATATTTCAACCAATCTACCAATAAGGTGTTGGTCCCAGTGGAAAAGAACTAATTCCTTAAGTGAAATTTTAGGTTTGTTCCTAAGATTCATATATATATATAAAATACACTATTTTAAAGAATCTTCATTTAGGATATGTTTGAAAATTTAAATTTTGAGGAAAAAAAAATTATAATATAAAATTATATTATAATTTTTTTTTATTTTTTTATAAAATTTAAACTCATAAATAAATATTTTGGTGTTAGACCGTATTCCCAAGATACTAGTGTTTCACTTTGTTAGGTGAGAGGATATTCTTAGGAATTTTTTTTTTTTTGTAATTTCAACCAATATGGTGAACCAGACTTAAATAATATTAATTCTTTTGACCAAAGTACTACGAACTGCCTCTCATTCTGTTAATTTAACTTTTAGACTAAAACACCAGTTTAGTCGCTCAAAGTTATAATGAGGGTAAATTACTTCTTTAGATTGAAAAAATCTTATTGTTATTCCTTAAATTTTGTAAATAGAGACAACTTATTCCCTTCGTTAAATTTCTATTTGAGCAAGAAGAAGGTCTAAGCAAAGTGATGTTAATTATAAAAATTAACAAAATACATAAGTAAGTTAAAATGATACAGCTCATAGGATAATTTAATATATGGACTAGTTTATCCATATTTATGAAATTTGAGGAATTAATGTGAGATTTTTTAAATTTAAAAGATTAATTTATCCCTCATTATAAATAGGATAGAATAAATTGGATTTTTCTTTAATTCTTATTTTCCTATCATATCTTTCTTATCATGAAACAGAAAATGGCTTTATGTTCACGATAGTGTTTGATAGGGAACATAAATAGAAACATAGGAATAATAATAATAAAAATATAAATAATAAATATATATAAGATTATTATTAAAAGTAAAAAAAAAATAAATTTTTATCTTCATATTTTATTTTTATTATTTCTATATTTTGGAAGAATAAAAAATTTATATTTTTCTATTCTAAAAATAAAAGATTTTTCTGTACTCTATTCCTCACTCCATTAGATTTGTGTTTTCAGTCTCTACCTATTTCCGTCCACGTACTGGAATCAAACGCCAGCTAAGAGAACAAACAAGACTGCACACTCTCATCCTTTTTCATTCTCAAACCATATCCCATTTGTGTTATCCTCAGCCATGGCGTCACTGCTACTAGCATCACCTCCTCCACTCTCCACTCAACTGAACACTTCCTCTTCCCACCTTTCCTTCTCTCACTCCCAAACTCTCTACTCACAACTCTCCACACCCTTCGCTTCACTCTCTGCAGCCTCCTCCCCTTCACCAACCTCTTATGGTACTTGCTTGCTCCAAAAAAAAAATTGATACAACATTTGCAATAACTATGCTTTATTATGAATTAATTCTAACACCCCATTTTCCTATTCAACTTTTTTTTTTTTGGTTCTTTTTCCAGTTTACTGTGGCAGAGGTGACAAGAAAACTGCAAAGGGAAAGCGCTTCAACCGTTCATTTGGAAATGTAAAAAAATTCTTCTTCCATTCTCTCTTTCAAAATTTCCAATCCTCTCAAAGTTTGAATTTTTCTTTTTATTTTATTGGTTCATATTGTGGTTGTTGTGTTTTGCACTTTTGCTCAAATTATTATAAATAATAAAAAAAGAGTTTAATTCTGATTCACGGAAAGTCGTTCCATCAAATTAGCATGACTTTCCAAACAGTGGTGTGAAACTCAATCATGTGGTATGATTGAAAGAAAATCTGAAGACGAATAGAAATTAAACTAAAAAACACATTTTTTTATATTTTTCATGTTATGGTTGGTTTTAGGCAAGGCCAAAGGACAAGAACAAGGGTAGAGGACCACCAAGGCTTTTTGCTCCACCAGCACCTACCAAGAAAGACCGGTTCGAAGATAACGAGGTGGTGAAGATTGAAATTGATGAGTCCCTATTTTCTGGCTGAGTTTACTAGTGGATTGTAGTTCTAAATGTTTCATGGCTTAGTTGTTGATATGTGAATTGAATTCCATTGTGACAATATACAATTTGAATTTTTTATTATTATATCAGTTTTTATTATCCTTTATTGATGTCACTGTGCTTCCTTACTCTTTATTAGACTCTATTGTGAATTGAAGATTGTTGCTTTAGCAATTAGCATTCTGGATGTGGTGATTGGAAAGGCAATAACAATGAAATAAAATGAAATAAGATCAAGGGTTGTGTTTGCTTATGATCTGTGCTGCATTGGACCTTGTTTATTCACAGTGGTCGCTATGCAAAGGTTTCTTCTCTGCCTATGTGAAAGGAAAGTATGAGATATTGGTAGAATGAGACGTGGGGAGAGGAAAGGATTGCGAGCTCTTCCACAACAATGGAAAGGATCAATATTGTGCTTTTGTATGTAATCTCAAAACTTAAAAGTGCAGCCAGCCAGCTTCTTAATTTTTTTTCTGATTGTATTGGTCTAGTTTTGTCCTTTAGCTCTTCTGCTTAAAATTAAAAGAACTGTACCCTGCAAATTTAGTTTTGTTATACTTGGAATGCTGTTAGATGTTATATGAAATTACTTCGGAGAGTGATGAAGAGACCCATTGGTTTATAACACTGGAGATTAAAAGGACCATATCAGGCAAATTATACAGCACCATAAATTGCTTGTTGACTTTATCTAGCCAGAGCCGCTCTTAGGATTCCATGGGATTGATGTCCTAACCCATGATGTCTGTAATGGGTGTAACATTTTATGCTAGATGAGGTTCTAAGAAATTTTAGGAAATCACTGTTCTGATAAACACTTGATCTGACATGGTTATTGTGGTCTTCATCTTCTTTGTTGACTTGTTGTCTTTGGATACTTCCTGCTTATCTCATGAAAGTAGAAGTTTGTTGGAGTTCATGAAAGGAGGAAGCACATCCCTGACGAGATTATTTGAATACTAGTTTAACAACCTGTGTTGAGTATTATAGTGACTCACTTATAATTAAGATCATATCTATATGGGACAGTGATTAAGAGCCTGAATTCCAGGATCCCCTGGCAATAATCAAGCTGATTGGATCCACCAGTTAGTTTGGTTGGACTGATCAATAAAGTGGGTTCAATGCAAACTGACTAGAAAAGAAGTCTTTTAGGGGATTGTCAGGATTTGGTTTGTAAAGTGTAAAAAGTTTAGATTCAGACTGAGGTTTAGACTGCATTATGGTTTTAAATTGCAGCCGAGATCACATCCGCAGTTGTGTTGAGATGATAAAAATTATTGACAATGATGGGAAAATGCAACTGATGTTGCCGCAATTGTAGTTGCATTGCAGTTGAGGCCTCTAAAATCTGTGGTAGAAACTTCAGAGCCTGACAATTTGATTTGGATTTTGAACCCACGTGTTGTGTTTGGAAACATTAAGGTAATAAAACTAATAATCTTGGTAGAGAATCCCTTAACTACTTCCTGAGCTGTAAGTGATTTACAATCAGACAGTTTCCTGTACACTGGGAAACAAAAAAAAGAAAAGAAAGAAAAAACTGGTATTCGAAATAGAATACCTTTTCCACCATTTTCCCATCAACAACTATATTACCTAAGAACTATACATATGGCTGCAAACGAGACAATGATCTGATATAAGTCTTCCTAAGACACTCCCTTCTTCAATTGTCAGTCTGCTACTTTGTTAATTCCACAGATGAACCCATAAGTCTCCCCACTGAGCTGGAGCAGTTTGGCTTCTACCCATTTTGATTCACCTTGAGTTTTTGGCTTCCTGAAAAAACCACCTATCTTTTTCCAATCAGCTGGATAAAAGGCCATAGGTGGCAAGATTGTGAAGTTGAAATCAGGTCTTTTTGACAACCTATCAATCACTCTAGAAACAAGATAGGGACCATTATGCCCCATTTGTTTCCATCAAAAGTCAATGCAAATTCACTAATGAATCTGTGCAAGAGTGGATGGTTAATATCAAAAATCAGAACTGCATTGTTTAATCTGGTCCATTGCTTAGACTGTGAATCCATGCTTTGTGCCCCAATAGAATTCCTCAACTTAATTAAGGATTTCATAACTATAAAATCTGTGTCTATGTAAACACCACCATACTTGTACAGAGCTGCAAGCCTTATCAGATTAGACAGGTTCTGAGACAAAGGAATCTCAGCAGGGTCCTTCTTACCTTTCCTTAACTCATGAAGCCAAGCTTCAGCTGGTGTCCCTTTGAACAGAAATGGCAAGTCTGGTGTCACTGCCTGAACCTTGAACCCACCATCAAGCAATGGTTTCAGGATCCTGTAGCCATGCCTGGTGTCCAAAGTTCTTGACAGAATCACGAGACATGCCTGGGGATGGACCTTGAAAACACTCTCTACAGACATCAATTCTCTTCCCCCAAATGAGCTTGCAGGTGAAATCCAAGTCATGAAGAACTGAGCTTCACATTGATGGCTGAAAAACTCCAGAACTCGGGTGTGAAATCGCGCGTCAAGTCATTCGACTCAAGAATCTTGAACTCGTGTAGCTTCTTTTGAAACCAGGCTATTCTTTCCTCTTCTGTCACATTGGATGGAGCAAGTATACCATTCTGATTTCCATTATCAACATCATCCTTCTCTTCTTGAATGAAATGTAAAGGCATAAGAGCGAGTGCTGATCTTATTCTTTCTGTGTGTCTGTGATTTTGAGCTTCTCTGAAGGTTCTTTATTTGCGGCAGACTGTAGGGAATCATGGTAGATAATACTATCTGCACGGATAAGAAAATTTATGGCAGAGAATGTGACTAGAGAGAACACAAATAGCTTGGCACGCTTAAACTGCCGGGGATCAAACATTCTCTGAGAAGTTGTGTGTTTGATGAGAAATGCAGTGGGAATTGGGAAAGAACTTTTGAAGAAGAAACTTATAGGATTGGCCTTGACATTATGCATTTATGCAGTTAATACGTTTCTTAGTAGCGTTTGGTTAGTGATAAATGGATAAAAATATGGAGATATTAGAGACACAAACCTATTTGGTGGTGAAGATGGGAACAAAAGACAGAAATTTTTTTATCCAAGACAAAAATATACAAAATTTTTTTACCTCCAAAAAGCGGGAACAAGTTACGAAGATAAAAAAGTTAATATTTTTTTCTTTTAATAATATCACTATACATATTTATTATTTATGTCTCTAACTCAATTGTTTATGTTTTTTTATTCCTGTTCCCTACCAAATGCTACCTTAGTTTTTGAAAGGAAGGGGATCCTCTTATGTTAGTTGCTATAGTGAGAGTATCCTTATAAGATAGAAAAACACAAATTTTACTATTGTAGAAGTACATTTTATTAATTTATTAATTTTGTTTTTTATATCTTTTTGTCTCATAATATAACCCTTTCATGTTAATAAGAATATGAAAGTATCACTGGCAATGTATTAATCTAAGTGGAAGGGGTTTGGATCTGTTAACTATATAATCTGGAGTTTAAATAAGAGATTACTGTGTATAGAAAAAGTATCATCGGAGGGGGTCTCGTTTCATGCCCCTAACCGTTTGTTAGGAAATTAGTCTTTCACGGATGAATAGATATACTTTAAAAGACTAAAAAGAAATAGGAAAATATTATTTTTAAAATTGCTTTTTCAGACTATGGATTGATTGAATTAGCCCTCTGTAAAATCAGAGTCAAGATTTAAACTTGTACATTATAATAGCTTCAAGATTGAAACTTATACATTATAAGTAAAGTTTCTGGGCTTGTAACGTTGGTATACTATTTGACTTCCACTCCTACCAATTATTGGGTTGTGGATATAACATGTAATCTATTTTAAAATACTTTCCGAAATAACGAAGTCAAAATTGATATAAAAAGATACGTGACAAAATATTATGATTTCGTTTTTAATATGCATTAATATGTATTTATGATGCCACTTGAGAAAAGCTTTATAGAAATTGCTAAGAACATAAGGTGTTGGGTAAGGGACAATAGATTAATAAATAAATAAATAAGGGATAATAGATGTTGCACGCGGATGGTGCTACTTGTTGTCTTCTTGTCTTCATGCCATTCCTGAGTAATGCTATTAATCCTTTTGGGGAAAATTATTGACTGTCGTTCCGTACGAAAATACCTCTTACCATCCCCTTTTTTCACTCGTATTTTTTTTTCAGATTTATATAGCTCGTTTTTAAATTTTTATAGATGACCACATATATACTTACAAAAAGAACGTTGTTATAAATTTTTTTATATGTCAAGAATGGTTTTTGTTTTGGTACCATAGGAATACCAGTACTCTTTTGAATCTAAAAATTATGATTTAATCATAAATATTTAAAATATTAATAAATTTAATTAGTAAAATTTGTAACAAATTTTTAACTATAAATTATTTAAAAAATATTAGTACCTATAAATTTTATAGGATACTGAAAAAATCATCATCAAGAATTAATACTTTTATCTTTACTAGCTCTCGAAAAACACAAAAACAAAAATCTGTTATATTTACTGTAGCTGTTTGACAACTTAAATTTTTTTTTTTTGGAGTAAACTTTCAATTTGATGCTCGAAAAATATAGTGTCAAATAAATTGAACCTAAAAAAATGTACACTTCACAATTTCTTACAGTTAAAAATAGGATAATTTAGTCAATTTTCAGCATTTTCAAAGATTTTAGGATAAACTAATTTCTAACGATTTATAACATAGCTCAAATTGGTCCATATAAAACACAGATACGACAAATAAGTTCATTAAAATACTAAAGAAAGATTAACTTGTTCTATATTTTTAATTGTAAAGAACCACAAAATATTTTTTTCTTTTGAGGGACCGATTTGTTCGGCTGGGATTAGATTGAGGGTTTGTTCTAATTTTATCCAAAATTTTTAAAAATTAATTCAATATAATGTAAATTATAACAAAGTTTATATCAATATGATGAGTACGTGCATGGATATTGAACTTGAAAATCATGGATATAGCTAATTGAATTATCCAAGTCATTTCTAAATTAATATTCAAATCTGATGGCTTCCTCAACCTTTGTTATTTATGGTATAATGCTTAGTGACACGAACTAATATTCGTTTGACACCATAATAATGAAAAACTGAAATACAATAACCTTGCATTTTGCTGGCTCTTGAAACTTGTTGGTAATTTTTAACATCAATAGATACCGCTGATTTATATCTGCAAGGAACCCATTGACACAAGTTTAAGACAAGTCGTGGAGCGATTTGGCACGTTTAATTATTGTTAGTAACCCTACTATTATATGGAATTTCAGATCTTGGTAGATGAGATGGCTTTGCCATTAATTAAGATTATTCTACAAAGTAATGAATCAGCAAGAAACCCCACTACCTTCCCATTACTTGTGCACGTGAAGAAAGTTTTAGTATTCAGAATGCTTAAACTCGCCGAAGAGATATTGGAAAATGAATATTTCTAGTTCTACCGGCATTATTGTGAGACAATATTTATATTATCTAAGTTTTATGTTGATCCTCTTCATATAAATGCAACTTATTTATCATTACACCTAACTTTTTGTTGATCTTGCTGTGTGTTTTTAATTATGAAAAATTGTTCACAAATATTTTTTAATAGTTGATTTAAAGATTTGAACCCTTTAAATTTAATTGATGGAAAAACTCATGTTAGTCTAATTTTAGAGTGTATTTTGGACTCAACAAACACATACACTTGTATTCATAAATGATTGATCAATAATACTTAAGTCATGAAGCATCAAGAGATAATCAATCAAAAGAGGTCAATTCTTAATTAGTGGCTCTCATGTCCTTCATTAAGAAACGACAAGAATTTAAACTAATATATTTGCCAATTTGTTACATTCAATGGCTTTTAATTTTCTTTGCTAGTCATATATGGGATCAACCACCCAACAAAAAGCAAAAGATATGGGATCAACCGCCTTTAGAGGGTTACGTTATTCATGTACGCCTATAATCCATAAATCAACATTTCATACGTATAGGAATTTTTTATAATAGTATTGTTAAAAATGATTAGTAGTATCCGCAAAAAAGGATGAAATTATTACAATCAAAAATAAGATTTTTAGGATTTGAAATATACCAAGGAACAATAACTCTAATTAATAGCTCAATAGAATTTGCTGAAAAATTTGATGAAATTAAGGAAAAAAAAACTCAACTTCAAAGATATTTAGGATGTATTAATTATGTATAAGATTTTATTCCCAATCTAACGATTATTTGTAAGCCATTATATGAAAGATTAAGAAAGAATTCTCCTCCTTAGAATTAAGCGATGACCAATAGTATGGTGGCGGATAATTTAATTTGATCCGCACTACTTTTGGACCATTATATGAGCCAGTATGAGCTATTGGATCAGATTTTAGTAAAATCCAACAACGGATATGTAGTCCGCTACTTTTTAATTCTAAAATTAGTATTTCGTTCATGAAGTATTCATTTTTTGCTAAGAAGCTCTCCTAGTCTTTTTCAACTAGACGAGTTCCATGGAAGCTGTCAACCTACTCTCCACCACTTCCTCCGCTCACCTGCTCCATTTTCGAAGGTGATAGCCCAATCGATCGAAACGGCGAGGCTTTGGTAGCGTTTTGGGGGTTTCAGCATTTTGGCTCTAGTAACATTTTGGGAATGTTCAATCGATTCTCATGTTTGCAACATCAATGATTGGGACTAAAGGAGGTTGTTAAGATTATTGGGATGAAGCTTGGGTTGGGTCTAAGAACCTAAATCATATATGATATCCTAAATACGGAGTTTAGTGGTATATGAGTTATTATTATTACTATTACTTCAAAAGGAATGATATAAGTAACGCTATTATATATATAAAAGTAGCTTCATTATTAATAGTATTTTTTTTTTTCAAAAGTAGCAATACACACACACACACACACAAGCAAGTAAAGAGACACAAAACTTACAATTTCATTTATGCTTTGTAGTTTTGTTTTTCTTTTATACTCCTAGTATATTCTTAACACATCATAATACTCTTAAATATTTTTCTAAGAACCCTTTCCTAAGGATTTTTCCTAAAGAGAGAAAATGCGGTTTCTCTCAATCTTCTCTGATTAATCTCTTTCGGTAAGTGATCTTCATGGAATTTAGTCAGTTCCTTCATCTTTTTATTTAGTATGTGAGTTTGAGTCCTGTCAAGACATGATTTTCTCTCAACATTTTTCCTCCTTACTATCCCAAACTCAGTTTTATTTGGATAATAAAGTCAAATTGTTTATGTTTTCATTATATTGTTTGGCAGTTACAATGTCATTCCAGCTCTTTCAGAGTCAAGTTGTTAGTGGAAGCACACTTTAGTTACCAATCTTAGTGGGTTTAACTCATGGCCATACTTTGGTCATTATTAGTATTTTCCCAACATTATATAAATTATTTATGAAGTTCTAAAATGATTTATGCCAAATACTTGCTTCCATGGATTATGCTAAATTTCAGAAAAATTATTGTTTTTCACATGATGAACATCTTATTTTGGAAAGCTTATGGAACCATATTTGATATTTTGCATGTTATAGAATATCTTTTCTTGGTTTATGAAATTATGAGACCTCAGTTTAATGTTTCCAGTAGAAATATTGATTATCATGTTCTTAGACTATGAATTTCCTATTAAGAGTTTAAAACATAAGCGTCATTTATTAGAAGTATTGAACAAAGTATGATTCATAATAATTATCAGATACATACTCTAGGCTTTGAATTACTATGTCTACAAGCTAGTAATCCCTTAGGCATGATTTTAGAACCTCATTATGTTAAAGTTATATTGTTAGAATTATATGAATTCAAAGCTTTCAGATTTATTCATTTTATGTACAAGTTATTTTGTAGTAATTAGTGAGAAAAATAGAAGTTAATTATGGCTTAAGATTAATCGTTAACCTTGGTACCAGTGATCTTAAAGGACTAACTTACCCATAGTAAGGAAGCCAGTGTGGTGTCCATTTATGGGACCTAGTTAGGTGCCCATCAGATTAGCCATTGGCTTAGAGTCAGCTATTTGGCTCAAATATTTATGTGTAGAACCTCTCTTATTTCTCTACAAGTTATTGTTATGGATTTAGGTAAATTATTGTTTTACATAGTTATATGTAATTATATATAAAATGTTTTACATCAGTTGCATGTATATGTCATGTATTTTTGTTGTTGTCCCATGTGGGTTGTGAATGGAGGTTCACTTTCGAGTTTTGATGAACTCACCCCTCTCTTTCCTCCCCTCCAAGAAGCATATAGGTTCAATTGCCCCACAAGATCCTTCCGCGGTGCTCCAGCTTCTTGGTGAGCTTCGCTTTGGAATGAAGCTTATATTTGTTATTTCAGTTTAGTAGTGCTCCAATAATTGTATGGGCAAGACCCTAGACATGCATTATTTTATTTTGATTATTTTAGAATTTCAGTCATTTATTTGATTATGTTTGGCTTAACAGGTACCATGGTTATGACACAGTTTTTATTCAGAATTTATGTTTTGGAAATATTTTTAGAATTATGGAATTTAGCTAAACTTGAGATATTTTGAATATATTTGATTTATTCATGCATATCTCACCATTCACGTTACCTGAGGCTTTCGGGGACCCAAATCCCTCCGTGTCGGTCACATTCTCTAGGTAGGTCATGACAAAGTAGTATCAAACATAGGTTTCCCTATATATTCCTGGAACAAGTGTCCACAAATAACATGTCATCTATGTAAATGGAAGTGCGCCTAATTGCATTAATGTAGTGCTATTTGAGGCCTTTAGGAAAGAGTCGTCATGTCTAGGTTCAGTAAGAGTTTGTCTTTTCTTGGCATTTATAGTCTTGTTGTATGTCCTCCATTTCACAGGTGTGACCATGCCACCTATACGCCATGTCTTTGCGTCGCATAGAACGACGCATCCAATGACAGGACTCCCTTAAGCTTTTGAACGGATGGTAGCAAACTTGATAGATGTGATAACTAGGCAGCTAGAGGCGACTACGCAACTTGTTCTCTCATGGCAGGCTGCCATCTCACAAAAGGTGTCCATCATACCAGTTTCGTCTCTAGAACTGTTCCTAGTACACCGATTTGAAGTCATTAATTCCTATCACACCAAACAAGAAATATTGAGTTGATCAAGCTCAATACCAAGCTAAGTGTGGCAGCAACCCACAATATTCCTAACCGCAGTCATACACATGTATAAAATTATAATGCATGACATTTATTAAAGAAGCACAACCAGTCCATTCCCTAAAGTCCTACATGAATGAACTCTCTAATACCATAATATAACATCCTCCCAAGTACAATATCATTTTTAAGTCATGACGTTGTACTCGAAGTTGTTACTTATTAACTAGCGGATCTTTCTTAAATATCTATAATAAGTCTGATTAATTCATGCAATAACAAAGTCGTAATTCCATTAAAATATATAATAAAGAAATTAAAACATTCATTTAATACAAAGTACAAAAGGGAAGCTCTTCTATGAGCTTTAATACATATCTGTTTCTATTATATTTACATACATATAACTACAACATATACAAGTTTCCGCCTAAACCTTAGAATTCCAATTTAGTCTTTCTTGTAGTGGCTTCACTATTCTCTAAATCAACCTAGAGACGAACAGGAACATAAACACGTAGTGGTGAGAATTCTAAAATTCCCAGTAAGGTATCCCAAAAATGCATAATAAAATCCATGTCATTGTTATTGTCTCAGTCACTTTGCTTACTAGAAAAATGTGAGCGTGCAATATGTATCAAAGGTTCATTTTAAATTTCAAAAACTATTCTTCCAAAGTGTGTCTCTTTTATTATTCAATTACTTAATATACACATATCATACTACTCAACATCATATAAATCATATACTGTAAATTTCAACTTAAACATATTGGTCTCAATAATATCGATACTAAACTTCTTCACTTAGCACATAAGATAAAGGACTACTTAGAAGGTTTGCTACTTCGACTTGTCTTAGCCCTCGACTAATTTTGTCACGTCTGGTTACATATCCCCCTAGCATGGCAATAATGGGTAATAGATTGCTTTTTAGGACTTGAGCTCATTCCTACATGATCATTGGATTTACTTTTCCAATTCTCACAGACATATTCCTAGCCAGGCTTACTTTTCCCGACTCAATCAAGGGTAGTTAGGTTTACTTTTGACAAATGATTTACTTTCTCCAGCCCAAGACATATATCTCATGATTTTCTTGGTAGTTGGTTTATTTTCCCAACTGGATTTACTATCTAAACCAAGAAATACAATTTTATATTTTTCTTTTGCATAAACATAATTGTAAGAAGTATTCATATCTATATGTGCCTAATCTCATCAATAAGTTCACATGCCCAATTATTAATATTCATGTACTCATGTAATACTAGTATCAAATGCCATTATTTCATCAATTCAAGCACAATGACAAATTTCACACATTTATAGCACAAATTAGGTTGCAAATCAAACAATCAATTTAGAGGTTATAAAAATTCTCCAAGACACTTCAATGTGTCCACAATGTCCTGTAAAAATTTCAGAGCAAAAAGAGTTCTCTAGCTATGCCAACAAAATTCTACAAATTTGGTGGTCAGAGAGGCCATCTAATCTTAGCTCAAAGCCAGAATTCCATAATTTTTAACCCTAACAAATGACTGAATCAATTCAGAATAAAAATTATGGTTGAACTTCAAGATGTTTCCAACACTCTGTAAAAATTTCAAAGGAAAAATAAATCATTTGCTATGGTAACAAAATTAACAAAATTCACAGCTTCTCTTCCAATAATTCAGGCAGCATAGGAATCATTTTGATTCATGATTTTTTTCAAGCAGTAAAAGTCTTTAACATGACCCAAGAAAAATCATGGAGTTGCCTTAGGATACTAACTTCAACATATAATTTTTCTAGCTCATAAAAATATTTACAATTACACTAGAAAATTCGTGATTAACCCTCGGAGGAGAAATCCAAAAATCCAGCAGCATAGTCCAAAATTCCTTTTGACAAAAATGATTTCTAACATCATCCAAACACTCCACCAAAATTAATACATCAATATCCATATATTATCAACCAATACAATGAAAAATATCAAATTAAATAAGTGGTGAAAATAGAAAAATAAATTTGAAGTAAAAGATGTTCAAAATCATTACTCTTTGGAACTTTAGAGATCTTGGCTCTAAAGGATGCTCCAAGAATGATTTTTCTCACTTCAAACCTTTCAAACAACACTGAATCCCTCCTTAAACAATAAAGGGTGATCTCTCTAGGTGGAAAAGGGTGATGGATTCAAATTCTAATAGGTTAGTTTTGTAGGTGGTGATGAGTAGAACAAGTTTTGTGAAGAGGGTTTGTGATTTTATTAAGATTTGGCTATGATTTTGGGAGCTTGAAGTTTGTTAATGGTGGCTTGGAAAGAAATAAATCGAGGCTATATTCATGGGTGACTTGGCCGAGAATGAAGAGTTTGGAGTGATAAGGTCGGTTGACTTATTTATCTCAAAGTAAACCTTAGATATTATGTAATGTAAATGCTTAATTCTTTCAAAAAGGAAATATGATGGATGACTAGGATTTAATCTTATTAATCAAGATTAAATCTTAGCCTTATACATGGCTAATAAGGATAACTTTTTCCTATTGTAAAGATTTGACTATTTTTCGTGTTAAAAATCGCACATCGAAATTTCCCACGGATAAAATCCTATACCGGGTAATCAAATATTGCTTGAAAATTAATTATAGGTATAAAATTTTCATTTCTAACTATTTCTAACCTTAACACTCTCTTTTCAGGTCTCGGGCATTTCTTGGTCTCAAATTTGGGTTTTAGTTGTCTCAATTGGCCTAAGGCCTGTAAAGTTACTATTCATGTCTAGCCGAAATTTTTTTTAACACGTCCATTTGGCCATCCTCATAGTTGCTAAAATTGTCAGATTTTTGAAATTATGACTAATAAAACTCAAATTAATTTTTAAATATACTACAAGAAAATCACGTTTACCGAATTTTCCGTTGTAATCCAAGTTAGCGTGCGCAATAGAAAATTTTGGCGCGCGTTTTACCCGGATTTCCCGGGAAAAACATGAAATTATATTATATTAAAATATTAACAATTACCGACGGAAAAATTCGTCGGTAATTGTTACAGAATTATTAACGGAAAAATTCACTAATTTTGGAATTACCGCGGATTTTTCCATCGGTAATTCAAAAAGTCCACGGTAATAAATTGATAGACACACTTATAGCTTCATCTCTCACTCTTCACACAATCTTTCTCTCTCTCTCTCTCTCTCTCTCTCTCTCTCTCTCTCTCTCTCTCTCTCTCTCGAGACCGCCTCTGCCATCGCGCCTCCTCCCGCTCCTGGCCGCCTCGGCCTGGCCCCACGCCTGCCGCGCCCGCGCCCCAGCGCCTGCCGCCGCCCGGCCGGGCCGCCCTGGCCCGACAGCCCGTGTCGCGCGACTGCTTCCTTCCTACGCGCGGTCACGTTGGCGAGCATCCTTTTGTTTTTTAGTTTGATTTTGGCTATGAATGACACCTGTTTCATTTGAATGGCCTATTTTTTAGTTTGATTTTGGCTATAATTTTCATATCTAATATAAGGTGAAACTTGGAGCACATTGATATATTCTTGTATTGCATATTAGGCTTGGTTAAAGAAAACTATTTAGTAAAAGCTTTGGGCAATTTGTCTAAAAAATTTTTGATTCTATTATTTTGAACTAAAAATAGAGTAATCCAAACATATGATTTTCTTATTCTACAGTGTAGCATTCAAGTCACTCTTATATTGCATTGAGAATGTTTTGCAAGCTACTATATTTTTTAACATATAAAGATGGTTGGATTGAGGGATTATTGATGAATTGATTTTTTAATTTAAATAATTGATTTTGTTAGAAAACGTCAAATCGATTGGAGCATTTCTGTAGATCGAGCATATAATTCTTTTGCCGATATTAAGGTAAGTAATTGTTTCTTCTCTTTATTTAACTACATTTTTGCTAGGATAGAGACTTATGATTTCTAAGATGGAGTTGTAGGAAATTGGGATTGCATGACTGGGAAGGGCATAGAGGTCCTTCCCGACTTGTTTGCATTGTTTGCTGTGGAGATTGATTGTGTATGCGGAGATTGCAGGATATGCATGTTGTGATGTTATAAGGGGGTGTGCTTTAGAATGGTTTTAGGATCTTTAAATGTTTGATTGTATTATGAATTTTATTTGACTGGATTGATATATGTATATATTGAGATTAATTTTTTTGGGATGTCTTAGTTTTAGGGGAGGTTCCGTCAAATTTTTTTTAATTAATTTAAGGGGAGGTTCCGAAATTTTGTTAAGTTAAAAAGCACAGACTATTTGCTTAAAAGAGTTTTACTTTTAGAAGATGGTTTGTTGAGAGATATTTATAATTAAATAAAATTTTAATTTGGGAAACTTTAAATGAATTTGTTAGGTTAAATTACACATTCAAGAACCATGAGTTTCGCAACAGACTATGGATGTATGAGTGTGTAAGTTTTAGGGGAATCAAACCTGAATTTTACACGAGAGTTGAAGAATTTGTAAGGGTGGCTTGTTAGACAATACAATTTATGAATGAGGAAAAAGTTAGGTGTCCTTGTGCTAGGTGCAAATGTAGGCAATATTTTGATATGGACATGATTAGGTATCACCTCTACAAGGATGGTTTTATGGTGGATTATTGGGTTTGGACTATGCATGGGGAAGTTGCCACGCAAAATTTTGAACATGCTAGTGTTGAAAATACATATGTTAGAGGTAGTTCAAGCAGAGTTAATATTGGTGAGCATGTCACGGGAAATTTCAATTGGGAGGATAATTCTAGACGATATGACGAAATGATTTATGATGAGTGGTCCTCAAATTCATGCAGATTATGAACCTTCTATGAGGCTCCTAATGCCGAGGCTAAGAAATTTTTCTCTATATTGGAGGCTGTAAAGGCCCCTCTATGGGAAGGGTGTGTACACTCGAGTTATCTTTAGCGGTTAGGATGTTAGCTATAAAGTCAGAAGCTAACCAAAGCCAAAATTCGTTTGACCAGTGGGCAACATTGATGAGTGAGATTTGTCCACAATCTAGTTCGTTCCAAAGGATTTCTATCAGGCTAAGAAATTAGTTTCAAAACTTGGGCTGAAATCAAAAAATAGATTGTTGTTTGAAGGGATGCATGTTGTACTACAAAGATGATGCATACCTAATCCAATGCAAATTTTGTGAAAGCCCCAGGTTCAAACCAAAAAGGTTTGGAAATGGAAGATATACAGATGTTCCCTATAAAAGAATGCACTATTTGCCCCTAATTCCAAGATTAAAGAGGTTGTATGCTTCAATGAGTTCAGCGCCTCATATGAGATAGCACTTTGAGAATAAGAGAAATGATGGTGTCATGACCCACCCTTCCCATGGTGAAGCTTGGAAATACTTTGACCAAACTTATCCTGATTTTGCTCCGGATCCTAGGAATATTAGGTTAGGGCTTTATGCAGACGGATTTACTCCGAATAATCAGTTTAGCAAACCCTATTCCTGCGGCCTGGTTGTTACACCTTACAATCTCCCTCCTGAAATGTGCATGAAAGATCCTTACATGTTTCTAACTTGTATAATCCCCCAAAGCCAAGATTGATGTTTACCTCTAACCATTGATTGATGAGCTTAAAGAGTTGTGGTATTCAGGTGTGTAAACTTATGATATTTCCACGAAACAAAATTTCTTGCTGAGGGCATCATTGATGTGGACTATCAATGATTTTCCTATGGAATGTTGTCAGGTTGGATGACGCAGGAAAATTGGCATGTCCAATCTGATGGAGGATACAAAGGCATTCACATTGAAACATGGTCGAAAAAACTCATGGTTTGACTTGTCATCGAGGTTTTTGAACCTTGATCATGAATTTAGGGGTAAAAAGGACGCATTTAAAAAGAAGACGGTTGAACGTGATGAGCCTCTGTGAGGCTAAGCGGTAACCAGGTTTGGCACAGAGTTAGAGACTTTCCAAAGATAACTGAACTGGGTAAATCCATACAATTTCCAGGATATGGGATAGATCATAATTGGACCAAACAAAGTATATTTTGGGACCTGCCTTATTGGAGGGATAATCTAGTTCGTCACTGGATTGATGTAATGCATGTGGAAAAAAATGTGTGTGATAACATCATAAACACTGTGATGGACACCAATAAAACTAAGGACAATGTGAAAGCAAGGAAAGATTTGGCAGATATTACAAGAGACTTGAGTTGAGTTTCCAGAAGTTACCAGTAATGGCTGTGTGTGTAAGCCAAAGGCGAGTTATGCACTAACCTCTGCAGAACAATCTGTGTAGGTGGATGCAAGAGTTGAGGATGCCTACCCTGAATCATACGAAGAGATACGGTGCATATGATCCTTTCATTATTGCTCAAATGCAAGAGGTATATTATGTATCATACCCCTGGTAAGTGCAGAAAGGATTGGAAGATGGTCATGAAAACTAAACCTAGGGGTTGAGTTGAGGTCGAAGAACTTCCTGACGATGCTTTTCAAGTGAATGATCCAGCCCCTCAGGTAGTCATTGAGATAGGAACATTGCCGAGTTTACGTTCTAATTCGGTAGATTTAGAGAATTTCACTTTCCAGTGATCAATTAATGAGTGAACACAACGAAAACGATGGTAGTGATGAGACGACGAGGAAGATGAGTTTGAGGATGATGTTGAGACTGAGAATGATGAAGATAGTCCTCAACTTTCAGATTAAATGTTTTGTATCTACTAGTCTCATACTTATTACATCTTTTCATTTTACATTATCATATTATTTGGTTTTTAGTACATTATTGTTTCTTTTTTCAGCTATGGCACCTAAAGGGAAAAACAAGGGCAAGGGTAAGGGTAAGGATGTTCCAAATAATCAGACAATCACCCCTCCTACTCAGGCATCTACCACAGCCGCTCACATCCACTTCTAGCCCTTCCATGCCACCACCCCGTGCCCATATGGAGTTTACCATGGTCCCTACTCCTAGGCATGTGACTAGAGTCGTGCCTTCACCACCACCACAACCACCGGAGATCTATCCCACGCCCACACGAATCGAAGGGGGTGATGAAAGCGGGGCTGGTGGCTCCGAGGTAGGGCAATCAGGACATGGGTCCACAGGGGAGCAACGGGTACCGCTGTACGTCTTGGAAGAACAGGTAAGTAATTTAATTGTTCGACTCATGAATCTTGTTGTAATAACTTGAACAATTTCTTGATATATAATAACATTGTTTTGTATTATGTGCTATGCAGTTGGCATCCGCCACACGGGCCATGCATGAGGTGACACACACCATCCAAAAACTATGAACGACCGATTGAGTCATTTGGCAAGCTGTCAAAGAATGAGAAGTTGCGCTGTTTACCGAGTGGAAGGTAAAATAAAATAATTATTACAAAATGTGTGATTTACTTTAAAACCTTTCAATTACCTTATTTTTTTTATTTCCATGTGTAGAGCCACTTCATCATCCATCCCAAAGATGAAGATTACATGTTTAAGCTCTTCAAATCCAGGGCAGCTACATGCTGGAAGACATGTACATCGACATCCGAGCGGGCGAGAGACCCCCAAGTGGATAAATCAAGCTAGCCTGGACTATTTGTGGCAATACTAGAGAAGTGAGAAATTTAAAGAGAAGTCTTTGAAGGCTAAGGCGAGTAGAGCGTCGCAAAGGGTGGATCTGTTCATTGTGGTGGTTCAGCTACTATCGAGTCTACACGTCATAAGATGGTTTAGTCATTATTTTAAACACTTTTTATTCCTATTAAATTTATATTTTCCGTAAATGTCGTCAATGTTCACTCAAAATGCAGGCTAATGAGTTAAAGAGGCCACCACACAGAGTGAGTTGTTCAGAAAGACTCACACGCGCAAGGCAGACAAGACATGGGTCGATACTCGCTAGAATATTTGGGTATATATGTTCTGATCACTTATTGTTTGTATATATATTTAATTTATTACTTCATATATTTGATAGATGTTTAATTAATTTTATTTTCTTATAGCATGCCTATGAGTAGCGCTATCATGAGGCTACGACCAGCGGGAGGAAAGGATTCAGGATTAGGAGTGCCCACGATTGATGGGGACCAATTGTGGCAAGAGGTAGTCCGGTCCTTACAAGAATCACATCTATGGCATGGGGTCATTTTATGCTAGTAGTTTGTCCTCTACCGTCACTTGGGCATCTACATGCACTGAGTCCACGATGATGGTGAGGTCCGCGAGCAAGTGCACCTGCTAAATGCGAACTTCATCGTATGCAAGAGAAGGATGCAGAGAGGCAACGCCAATTCAGGAGATGCAAAAGAAGATGGAGGACAAGGAAAAGGCCTTGGAGACACAAATAAGAAACCAAATGAAGGAGAAGGAGACGAGATTAGAAAGCGATGAAAGAGATGGTCTCTTTGGAAGAAGATGCAGGCTGGCTCCTCTGCCCGCCAGGACACGATGATGATGATGGTGGTGGTGGTGACGGTGATGCCACGAAGATGTTAAGACTTCTCATGATTTGAGTTATTTTTTCTTTAGTTGTTATAAGTTGAACTATTTATAATTCGTTGTAACTTTCTAACAATTTATCTATTTTATATTCTGGACTTAATTTTATTGTATTTTCTATTTATTTAAGTATTCTTTAATAATTTTTTATTACTAAATATATTTACAAATATATAATTAGTTTTAAACAAAATATAAGTTGAGAAAATACAGGGAACATTGAAATTACAAGCAAAATAATTTTTTTAAAAAAATAATTACCGACAAATTTTTCCGTTGGAAATTAAATCAAAAACAAAGAATTAAATAATAAAATTTAAAATTTTACGGAAAAATCCGCGATAACGTGAACGAAAAATAAAAAACCCTTATTTCCAGCGGAATAAATCCGGGAAATTTAGCAAAAAAAAAAAAAAATATTTCCGGGATTTTTCCGCCAAATAAATACGATTAAATTTCCGGAAAATCCGCGGTAATCAATAAAAATCCGCGATAATTTATTTAGGGTGACGAATTTCCTGCGAATTTTTGGGTGCCCTTATCGATGGATTTTGTAAAAATCCGTCGATAAATCCGCGGTGATTTTTCCTTAATTGTTTCCGTTGGTAATAATTTCCGACTACGATATTATCGTGTCCAAATCCGCCGATAATTCCGGGTAAATTTAAATTCCATCGGTAAACCCTTAAAATCCGTCGAAAATTCTCGATAACAGTGTATTTTTTAGTAGTGATAATTTTTAGGGTGTTACAGTTTTCTAAGATTGACTTTCGATCTGGTTACTATCCGCTAAAGATTAAGGATGAAGACATATCTAAGACTTTCAGGACTCGCTATGGGCATCATGAGTTCTTAGTGATATCCTTTAGGTTGACCAATGCCTTAACAACCTTCATGGATTTGATGAATAGGGTATTTAAACGTTTCTAGATCACTCTGTGATAGTCTTCATATGGACAGAGCCTTAAGTAGCACTATGAAAAAGGAAATATTTCCTATAGTATTTATATTAGTAAATTTTAAGATGACCTATTTTCTAAAAAATTTCTTTTAAGAATGATTGTAAAGCTGGCAAACCAGTTTTAGAAAAAGATGTTAAAAATCTAGTTTCTAAACATATTTTTACCATATGAGATTCACTACTTTCTTGTTTTGATTTTGAAATTGAACATATTAAGGGAAAAAAAAACTCTTCCAAATTTTCTTATTAGAGTTTTTGCGAGGAAAGTCATCAGTAAGAAAATGACTAAAGATCAATAACAAGTGGTTCAAAAAATCAACTGTTGATTGAATAGAGTTCTCAGCAATAGAGTTAACCAATCAATCATTATCATATTTTTTTTCCAAAAGTATTATTGTTGAAACAATTCTTAAAAAAATATTTATAAACCGGTACAACATATAGATATTATCTCTAGTACTCATCAATTATTCTAGATACTTAGACACTTGTAATGATTCTATGACAACTTACGTTAGTTATTTATTAAAATATAATTCTTTTATCTTATTTTTATTAGTTTTTCCAATGCAATGTCGTATTTTTATTGTTTACTTTTTTTTTTAATTTGGTGTCTTTTATTGCAAGCCATCTATCAATGTGGTCTCTAATAATTTTTATCACATAGCAACTAATAAAAAACATTGATGTGGTACAATCCAAATCATATGTACACGTGCAACATATCAACACCGCCAACCGCAATTATATAATAATGTGAAAACCACGTAAATAATTCCAGGAATGAAAATAAACATTCATTCGGAGTTAGGGTTGAACCAAAGAAATTGAGTTGGGCATTTTCATCGGTGCAACGAAAAAATAAGCACAAAAGTAATATACCTTTAATTATATTACAAAAACTACTCGTATGCATAAATATATGGCTCAAGTTAATTGGTTAGGTTTTTAATTTAATAAATAAAACATTTAGCGTACAGATCATTTTAAAAAAAAAATTCAAATAAAACTAATTTATTCAATTTAAAATTTTTAATGTTCAATTTTTTAAAAAATTTTATTGATATAGTTTGTCATATACGGGGACTTTTTTTTTATAATGATTTTTGGGTATATGTATTGTTATAATATGAGGTCATGGAAAGATTTGGACTAATATGATATTTTTTACATATAAATCTTTCATTAACATTTTGTGATACCATGCAAATGATTGCACAGTGGAAATATCTGACTACTCAAATCGCTCTCTAGTGATTTGTGAGCTATCTCATATGAAATGAGCTGAGTATAGGCAAAATTTATATAAGCAAACAAAATTATTATTTTTTAATAGGTTTTGACTACAAATCGCTTTAGGATATTATTTTTTTCAATAAAATTGCTTACTAGTGATTTGTGTGTATCTAAAATGAGAAAAAAATTTAAAATATTATTTTATCACATTAATCTCTATTTAGTGATTTATATTTAAAAAATACATCTTTTTTTAATTTAGATTACATATAAATCACTACATAATGATTTATGCTAAAAAAACACTACATTCAACATAAGTTTTATAAATTCTAATATTATACTTATATCAACCCCCCTACACCCCTATACATGCAAAATAATGCCCCCGTCATAAACAACCATTTTCTACAAAAAGCTCTACAATTTGGCAAAGGCTATGGTGGTTCCTTTAAAGTTGGGAACCACACACTTGAATCACACTATAATTTATCCCCGCATGACCATGCATGCACCATCTCCCTCCCCACCCCTACTCTTTTTTCTCTTTGCTTTCTTTCTCCTCCGTTGCACCCACAGAGAAGAAAAATGAATCTAACCAACAACACCGACCAGGGGCTGGCGGCAGAGGTGGCAACATTGATGGCGACACCGTAGAGGAACAACGCAGTCCTGCGCCTTGAGAAGCCTTCTACCCATTGGAGACAGGTTCAGGTTCGCGCTTACGAGATTGAGGTGAGAAACACCATTAAGAGGGTTAGGGTGATTAGTAGGGATAGCTTGTTGAGGTCGGATAACGTGTGGCCAATCGAGGAGGAGGAGGAGCGTGTCGGAAGGACGGAGGGGTGTACGTTGCTTCACCCACAACCACCGTGCACCACCTTGCTCTTGCCTCTCCACTCAATGTTTTGGAAGCTCAAAATAGCCATAGGTTTATTTAGGTTGCTTGGTCCATGGCTATGGATGAGCGGTGGCGGTGCTATTTGGTGGCATAGTAGTAGCTGCCGCTTCTTCCGCACTGCTTCACGTCAAAGGTTGCGCCCGACGTTAGGGTGCGATTGTTGTGACTAGGGAAAGAGAGAAAGGGAGAGGGAGTGGTGCTTTTGGTATGCGCCACACATCGATGGAGTATAGGTGTTCTACATATAATCTCTACCATTGATATTACGATGAATTATTGAGATATAAGGAGAATGACAGTCCATAGTTGGCAAGGTGTATCAGAATTTGCCCTAAAATTTAGTCAACGGGTTTGAAGTAATAATAAAATGAGGTGAAAAGCCCGAGGTCGGAAAGAACTTGGAAATGGAAAAAGATCAACTTGGGTGGCAAATATGGGTTTATTTTATGGTGGATCTCTTATCTTTGAATTTATCATAGACCTCTTTATCATTAATTGTTAAATCAAACCATCTAACAACTAACAATAAGAGGCCCATAATGGACCAAAAACTAAAGTCTATCTTGTAATTTGCCCGCAAATATGTCAATTACAAAGTTTTGCTTTGGAAATTGCCAAAATGTAGACTTAGGTAGGTTTTATGGTGGATCTCAAATGTTTGGACCCTTTATTTATTGATTATTGGATCAAACTATCTAATAAAATGATATTCATCTAATGACTAATAACGTGAGGTTCATGATGGATCTAACCATATGAGGTCCATCTTATAATTTGTAGTAGACTTATGTTATGGTCATCGTCCTTTTGAAAGATTACTAATGTTTATGGTCTTCTCCCTCATTCAAGATCTCATTCCAGAGCCTATGGAAAATATGAATGACCCCTCTGATCTGCCATACTCCTTGTTGTTTCCCTCTATTTGGAAAACAAAGAGGGTTGATTAGTGACTGAAACTGCGAAAACTGTAACTTTCCTTTAAGTGTTGTCTTCCGCCTTTCCTTTTTCTATATACTCTTGTATAATATACTTTTTTTTTTTTGATAAAGCTCTTGTATAATATCTTAAATCTTATGTTCCTGACATTTTTCTCTTTCTGGTTTCAGCAAAAGCGGTCAACTAGTTGAATGTATTAATTTCTCCTGATAAATTGCACCAGCTTCCCCTGGCCGTGCGATTTTAGTTTGAGGTATGTGCTCTGAGTTCTATGCTTTGATCTTGGGAAGCGTTTAGGCTGGATCCGGTAGAAACGATGCAGTCATGATCTTTGTTATTTTTGTCGTTGGATTGTAAAAAAGAAATAATTTTAAACTTAAAAAATGTTAATCCAAGGGTCAAAATCACAAGGATCGGTACTGATCTTTCCAAGGGAGGACCAGCATAAAACAACCTTAGATCTCGTGCTATGTGATGTTAGGTTCCCATCTCAATACTTTTTTTTTTTTCCGGTAATGGAAGATAGGAAAAGAAAACGTCTCAATAGAATTTGATTACTGATTAGTGGTATATATCAATTCAATAATCTAGTTATTTTGTTTATAAAGTCTAATCACAATGTGCTGCCACTGATTTAACCCTGTAATTTATGAAATGCTACTTTCGCTTGTTGAATGTGATAGTCTACAATTTTACACAATTAATTGACTTTCTTTTCTTTTTTCGCTGACAAATTAATTGCTTCATTGTTTTTTCAAATTGATAATACTAGTGGACTCAAGGAGGGCATTGAATCAATGCACTTGATATCTTAAACTTTTTTTCTGCACAAAGGTTTGGTAATGTACTTCAAAGGTTGGTATTCTGACTCATAAAAAGTATAAATTAATTTTTTTCTTTTTAGTAAATCAAAAGGTCAGGTTGTTTTTGCTTCTAGCTTTTAAAAGCTAAAAGTGCTTTTAAGAGCACCTCATGAGGTGCTAGAGCTAGTTTCTACTTTTTGACGTTTAAACAATTTCAAATGACCAAAATAACTCTTAATTTTGAATAAAAATACAACTTTATCCTTCCATTAATTAAGTCTTTTAGTTTTTTATTTTCTCACAAATATTTATGACCTTATAGTCATTTCATATTGAGCGACACTTTATAGTATATATATGAAACACTACTTCAATAACTCTGCTAATTGAGAACAACTTTTGTATTATTTTACCAAATGGTACTACTATGATTTTTTGAGAGTCCAAAGAGCTCAATAGCTTTTTGAGAATCAAGGCAATACCAAACCAAGTCTAAGGGTAGATTTGGGCTCTTTGACTTGATGCTTTGACTTATTGTAATATTCTAGTTTTAAATAAAAATGTTAGAAATTTTTTCAAACCAAGAAGGGTGTCAATTACCCTTATTTGTTCGTTTGATCCTAAATTTCACAAAGTTTAGACCTTATACGCCCTTGAAGGGCTATATGATAGAACCATTTTATTGGAATCAAAAGTCTCGACAATTGTGCCCTAGAGAAAAATAAGTTAAAGAGTAATTTTTAATGAATTTTATGAAATCTTTAAACATTTTATTTTTAGCCTACAAGTTTATAAAATCGTAAGAATTTTCAAATTTGAACTAAAATCTAAAATTTTGATTTTGATTTGTTGGGATTTTTATTTTTCTAATATTTTATTTGAATCCAAATCACTACAGAAAAAATGCTATTACCGACGAATTTTATCGATGGATTTTTTGGATTATCGAAGAAAATTTAGTTTTCGATGGATTTTGTCAATTAGTAATAACGTAGTCGGAAATTATTATCGACGGAAAATCCGTTGAAAATTTGTATTGACGGATTTACGACGGATTTTGCAAACAAAATCGGTCTGAACAAATTCGCTTGCAAATTCGCATTGGTTTAAGCATTACCGATGGATTTTGTTTTATTATCGACGGATTTTTCCGCGATAATTTATATATTTTAATTTTAACTTTTATTTATTTATTTTATTCCGTCGGTAATTAATTCTTTTTTTTAATAAATATTCTGAAGTTACATGTTACCTGATCATTTAAGAGTTTATTTTTTATTTAAAGCTAATTATGAATATATTAATATATTTAATAATGAAAAATTATAAAAAATTCCCAATAAATAATAAACACAACAAATTTTACTTCAAAATGTAAAATAGATAAAAGTGTACAGACACAAATATGAAAATTCAACATATAACTAAAAAAGAAAAAACAATAACTCAAATCAAGAGAAATCAGCATCATCATCATCGTCAGGATCGCCATTGCCACCCCCTCATCATTATCATCATCATCTGTTCTGGCGATAGGCGCATGCCTTCATCTTCGCGAGCAAAGACACCATCTCCTTCTTCAACTTCGTCTTGATGGCATTTTCCTTGTCCTCAATCTTCTTTTGCATCTCGTCAACCGGCGCTGTCTCTCTTGTCCATCCAAATAAAATGATTTAATTGAATAACAAATAAAAAAATTATCCTAAACTTTTCAATAGATTGTAATATATTTTTGAAATTAATTGATCCACCGTTTTGAAATTAAGAAAACTACCTCTACCAAAACAAAAATTTAAGAAAACTAGGACATAAAGAGAGGGAAGAGGATTATGCCAAAATCTGATACACACCAACAACTCCTTATTGAACTACCACTTTGAGGCTTCTCTTTGATCCCAAAAGGATGGAATTATTTGCAAATTTGATGAAAGTGAATAATAATAATAAAGCCCAACATGGGACCAACCTCAATAAAATGCAAACTGCCTCATGACTTGTCCATTTTCTACTAAGAGAACTCTTGTGAAAACAATCATACCAGCAAAAGGGTTGCTAAATTCTTGGAAAAATCTTTGACAAGAACATGAATTATAGATCTGAAAATTAATTAATGCAAGGAATATGTTGAGTAAATCATTCAAATCACTTGAAGAAACCACAATGATGACAATTATGAATCTTTGGACCCTTGGCAAATTGAGAATGGATATACCTGAATATATGTTTGAAACTAACCACGTGCAAATATATCCAACCTAAAACAAAACAAAACAAAACAAAATCCAGCAACAACTGCCTAACTCATGTGAGAACAAACCCAGTATCACGTGCCTCTGTGTGTGCCCCCTTAACTAAAAAGCCCAAAAAATAACTCATCGCAATAGACATGAAAAAAAGCATACTCAACTGGAAGCTGAACCTCAACAATACTAGTAGTCCATTGAGTAAAGCTTTCTTTTGAATTTTGCCTTTTCACCTGACAAGATGCAACATTTTCAAAAGAGGATAAAGAAAATATAGATGCTAACTAGGAGACATACATTCGTATCTTTGATAGTTCACTTGGATGCAATAAACCATATATAGGAAACCAAATCAAACAAAATGGGGATGCTGCAATATTGCAATCCCATAATAAAGCGCAATTACTCACTTTCAGATGCTTAGGGATTTTATACAGTCATCTTCACACATTTCAACTCATTCTCAACTTGATATGAAGCATCGCTTTTCTTGGCCCTCTTCTTTGCTAACTCATGCTCAATATACTTCAACCTGTTCAAGTAGCCAACCATATAAAACAAAATTTGCACTAAGATCACCCAACTACTTTCAAATCAAATTCATCTAACCTGATCAAGTACAACAACACAACATATACAACTATTTAAATATATCAAAAAGTAATGAGAGAAATACACCATTTCCTTTGCACATAGAATGAACAAATCAGAGAAGTGAAATTAAACGGGGGTCAATAGGACAACTAAAAGCTTAACAATGAACTCAAAGTAAAACAAAACATGCTTTCTACCATATCAAGTTATCAACACATTATCAACAATTAACACCAGCCAAATGACTAACAAACGTAGCGAAAGTTTGAAAGAGAATCAGATTGGCAATTGAAGATACAAAAGAGAAACTTCTGCACATATTCAAAATATTGTTGCTGACCCAGTTAATATTTAATAATTATTATTAAGAGACTAGCACCACTCTCTAACCAGATTATGACTAATAGCCTTTTAACATTGTTGAGGTTTACCCACTACTCTTTAACCTTTATACCCTCAAATAAAGGTAACAATATGTCCATGATTGTGCAAGAAATGATATGAAAAATGAGAATTCTTTTTCAAATCATTGAGCCCACCGTGGAAGCTTGAAGAGTGGTCACTACGCCGGTAGGAGGCTCACGTGGGCAATTGGGTTTCGCTTTACTACGCGGTGGCTGAGGCTCGCGGCAATAGGGTCTCTCACTCCACGCGGTGGTCGAGGCTTGCGTAGGCGATTTTGGTCTCGCTTCACCATGCGTGGCAAAGGCTCACACAGGCGATAATTGTCTCGCTTCACCTCGTGACGGTAGAGGCTCGCGCGGGTGATAGGGTCTCGCACTCCACATAGCGGCTGAGGCTCGCGTGGGCGATTTTGGTCTCACTTCACCACGTGGTGGCAAAGGCTCGCCCAGGCGATAATTGTCTCGCTTCACTATGCCACGGAGAGGCTCGTGCGGGCGATAATGTTCGTGGTGCCATATTTCTTTGGCCACAATAGGCTCTTGCCCTTGTTCGCGCATCAAAATGTACATCATAAAATGTTAGGTGATAACAATAATAGTACATTACCAGTGCATGGGAAAATCCCTATGCGGCCATCAAACCATATCACAAAGCTTAAACATAATATTTCTTAATAGGCTGAAAGTTTAGAAGGCCTACCTTCTTGTGTTGTCCGACTTAATTAAAGACGCAATGCGCACAAGGCTGAACCGCCTTTATCCCTTCCGAAGTGTGCCGTTCCTCTGTGAGGATCACCCTACCAGCTCTTCTTTCCTGCATAAATACTCTCCACACCTACACTCCATGAGCCCGTGGTATGCGTGTCATAGACATAGCAAAAACTAGCATCTCCCTTTTCCCTTCTTGTGAATTGATTATGCCCTCATGGGCCTGATCAGCCCTTTAGCAATCCAAGCCTCAACCAAATTGCACACCTTTTCCATTAGTGGGGGACCTCAGGAAGGTTGGCGGTTCTCCATCCGTCCTTATCCGCATGTGCCTGAACCCTTAGTATCTTTCCTACTCCTCCATCCACCTCAAATAATTACTTCTATCTCTCTCGGTTTGCGACTTCTCTGTCCCTTGCTTCGCCCTCCTTTCTTGGACTTCACACAGCTTCTTCTTCTCTCGACCTCTTCCCCTGGTATTTGAGTGACTTTGAGACGTCATTGCCTCTCCTCAACAATTCTGCAAACGTTGTGATCCCGCTCATCTGAAGAAAGACTCTCAATCCATCCTCTATATTCTTGATACAGCCACACACTAGATCAGCCTCGGGTAAGTCTCTTTACACTCGCAACGCCTTGTCCCTATATCGCCTAACAAACGTCACCAATGATTCTCCTCGCCGTTGCTTCATCCTCCCAGATCCATCACATGCACTTCCCCTTCCTCCTCGAAGGAATTTGTTGAAACTGCCGCCATATCCTCCCATGAGTGTAATGATCCTGGTTATAACTTAGCATACCAGGTGAATGCCCGCCCGTCAAAGATTTCGAGAACTCCTTCATACACAAATTCTTGCTTCCCTATACTCCAAGGTTATCCATGAAGGCCATCAAGTGTTCACATGCGCTTCCTGACCGTCAAACTTTCTAAACACGGGCGGTTGGTACCCCATAGGGTAAGGCGAACAAGCAACATTCGCAGGGTAAGGCGGCTCGGATACTCTTTCGCCTTACTTCCCCTTTGACCTTCTAGCATCTTCAATACTTCTTCCTGAGTCACCTACTTCCCCCTTTCTTCACTCTTCCTCACAGTGTCCTCCCCGTTTCACTCATTGGGTAATGCATGTCGTACGTCTCCCATTACTAGATTTTCGCCCTCTCGCCTAGCATGGCGCCTAGGTTCCTCCTTCCTATAGTCGCCACCTCCTATCGTTACGAGGAGGTAGTTCCACACTCGCCTTGACACACATCTCGGTGACCAATCTCTCTCCCTTCCCGCTACCCCGCGAGTTGAGTCTGGCAAAAGCTGTGTTCTTCCCCCATCCCCCTGGACTTGAATATCCTCCACTTTCTTCCACGAAGTGCCTCCAAAATGAGGAGGAGATGAGATTCTTGCCATCCATTTGCTCAGTGTTCTTGCTAGCTCTCTAATGGAGTCGCCAAATGTTTCTGGGTGGTTCGGATTATCGCTACGGCTAGAAGAACTCCCAAGAAAACCGCCTCGCTCTTCGATGTTTCCTCACTGAGATTGAACTCTCTTCCTCGTGTCTGAGGGAGGTTTTCTTCGCCCAATTTCTTCATTCTCGGAGTATTTATAGGTCTTCCCTTTTTCCATGTACTTTGCATGCTCTGCGAGGTTCATCTAATCGTTTTAACCTAAGACCATACCTACCATCCTCATTCAGTCTCGGGCCATTCTCGGCCCATAACTTTCCCTGTGTGTCCCCATCATGTAGACGTTGCCGTGCTTTAGAAGTGATTTGAATCACCTCCCTTTAGTGACCTGCTTCACTAGTACTTGCGGCGCTTCCGCCTTTCTAGGGCATGCCGCCTGATGTTCCTGACTAACCATGCTATGCGGTTCACATTTTGCCTCTAGAATAGTATGCCACTGTCAAATGATTCATAATATCGAAGATTATTTGGTAAACTCTCATATCTTAGATATCGTCCAGATATATCTTTTAGTTAACAAACACAGCCAATATGTTTCGAAGCCTTGAGACATTCATCTTAAAGTAGTTGATCACTAGCTATTACCTAAAAGGCACCCCAAGCAAAAGCCTCTTATTTTCCCCTTAATCTAGCTTCAATTTAGCAGCATATGCTAATGCCAATTGGAAAAATGTGTTGACACCCAAAAGTCTATTCATATTGCATGATCATTTGTGATTTAGTGGTGTCTTGGAAATTCAACCACTGCAAGATCGTTGCCGAGACTAAATAAAGATATGGCAAATACTCCGAGACTTGTTGGCTTGTGCAGATGTTAAACAATTTTTTTATTGGCGTGGATTCCATAAAACCAAAAAAGCTATTGTGTGAAAGTCATGCTATTGTCCATGTTGCAACCAATCCTACATTCCATAAGCACACAAAACGTATTGACATTGTTATTTCACTCGTGTAATAAGGGTCCAATCTAGTCAAGTTGATCGATGTAAAAAATAGTTGAAATACTAACTAAACCTCTCCCATCTACTCAATCCCAAATTTTGATGTCCAAATTGGGAGCATCAAGGATATGGTAATATGGTATAATTGAATATATTTGTTTGTTAGTATTTGCCTTACAATAGTTTTGTAGATATTGGAATCAGGACAACAGGTAGTAGGATGTGGAATGTGTTCTCTGTCTCTACCAACTCTATAAGTCCATTTTGATGTTAATAGAAGCCAGGTAGTTCATTTTCCACTCATTCTCAATTTGTTAGTTACTCATCCTCCAAATAGTAAATTGCCCAAATTTCTTAACATCAGCTACAATCAACTTCAAGTTATCAATTGTTGATAGGTAACCACTTAGCCACTAAAAAATCTAGAGCATGGTGCATCATTAACACTAAATATTCAAAACCCAAAAGGAACCCAATGGAATGCTGAACTTCAACTAAATTCTTGCCATGATCAGGGCACCCCTCCACTGAATTTGGACTACAGATAGATCAGGCAATTCGCTAAGAAAATTATGCATTTGAAATCCATAAAGCTCAAATAAACAAACTGCAGAAAAACAAAAATAACGTGAAGTTTTTAAGAAGCAATTGATATATAATAGTAGCTCAAAACTATACATACCTAAATAGATTTTTCCAAGAATTCTGACCAAGTTGAGCATAAAGACTTTGCCTCCATGAACATCCCCTTAATTCTAGTAATTTAAGAGAGTATGGGAAAATCCTTCAGGTTTATGAAAATTATGATCCTCCTGATCCACTTGAAATTATTTAAGCTCATGAATTTCATACAGTCACGTATGTTAGAATTTGGATACATTCATACACATAATTAGATAAGTATAAACATTAGCTTCAATGCTATTAAAAATAAGAAAATATTTAATAATATTCTCATTAATTATATCTTAGAATATTTCAAATCATATCTTAAATAAATTTAGGTTGATTTTATCATTATATTTAAATTTTATTTTTAACTTATAAATAGGATTATTTCATTGTACACCACAACACATCACATAATATCATCTAGAGTTATTATTCTCTCTTCTTCCTCCACCATCTCAATTTCAACAAATGTCAACTTCAAGAATATTCATTTTTGATGGGGCATCGGTTGTCAACTCAGTTTGTCCCCTCAGGTTTGAGTTTTGGACATTCTTGCTTTCCCCAATCTTTTTTTTCAATCAGAAACAGTATCTCAAAGTCTTTGTTGTCAATACTATAATTTCTTTTGTAATGGCATGGATATACTACTCCAGCTGTCTCCTTTTCTCCTGCAGGGAGGACAACTGCTTGTACAACTCATCTGTTAAATTTGGAACTCCAAAAAGATCAGGCTAGTTCTTGTTTTGAAAAGATGAGGTAGAGCCTTTGAAAGATTAGGCAACTAATTTTGCTTTCCCAAAGATTAGGCCAAGTCTTATTTTGTTCTCTCAGATCAGGCAACTAATCTTGCTTTCGTAAAGTTTTTTGTTTTCAATCAGAAACAGTGCCTCACAAAGTCTTTATTCGAAACACTATAATTTTTACTGTCATGGCATGGATATGCTCCTCCAGGACTCTCTCTCCTGATGAGGGGACTGCTTCCACAACTCGTCTATATAATTCAAGACTCCATCAAGATCAGGCAATTCCTTGTTTTCAAAAGATCAGGCAACTAATCTTGCAATTAATTTTGCTGTCCAAAAGATCAAGCAAAGTCTTATTTTGTTTTATAAACATCAGGCAACTAATCTTGCTTTCCCAAAGTCTTTGGTTTCAATCAGAAACAGTGCCTCATCTCAGCTGCTTAATTTCTTCTGTGATGGCACTGATATGTTCCTCCAGCTGTCGCTTTCCTGCAGGGAGATCAGCTGCCAGCACAAATCATCATTCAATGAATCAACTTCCATGACTTTCATAACATTATCTTCAATATTGACATGGAGTTTATACACTTTTAACAGGTTGGAAGTGATCAACTCAGTTTAACACTTGTAGCATCATAACCTCTACTCCAGAGTAAAGCTCCTTGAAAGCTATAATACAACTGATTTCATTCTCATGGAGATCTCATCGTCTTATGACAATTAGGAAACAGTCTAAAAAAATCATCAAGAACCTTCATCATCCCAGGTCCAACAAGAAAGAAAACACATTCATAACATAATCCCATAGAATTTGCAATGCTTTCATGGCTTCGTCACTCAGCTTAGTGTCTACAGATTCATCATTTGTTTCAGTACCTATGACTATGAGTAGCACCAGATCAATGGCCTCAGACTCAATTGAAACGTAAGTTCCTTTAACAACAATATCATACTAGCTGGAATGGACATCATTACTTCTGCAACGGGTTTACTTTGATTATGTTAGAAGTAAGGAAATATCTCTTAATATCTCCATTATATCTTAAAATACTTCATATCATATCTTAGATTGATTTATATTTATTTAGGTTGATTATGTCATTATGATTAGATTTTATCTTTAACTTATAAATAAGATTACCGCATTGTATTACAATAACACATAATATCAATATATTTTTAGATTATCACAAATCTCTATTATCTCTCTTTTCTTCCTCCACTATCTAAAATCCTCAATTTCAACATGGTATGTATTAGAGCGGTAGCATCCACCATGACCTGTTGATTATTCCGCTAGAGATTCCAGTAATTGGAACTCACTTGTATTATGTCCTCTACAATCTCACCATTGCTCTCGGCCAAGCCCTTCAATTCTATTATAAGTTTGACGGTGTTCTTGCTTTCCAGAAATTTCAAACATAAAACCACTATTGTTTCTGCTTCCAGCCTCTTTCTTGGCCACTTTTCCATTCTCCTTCCTATCATGTTAACCCCTACGGCAATGTGTCAATTCCCTCTCGTGTGTCACTTCAGGAGTTAGAAAACCATCATCCACCACCTCCACTACCTCCAACGACCTTTTCACGAATCCTAGCTAGAGAGCCCACCACCGTGCTTGCCTCCTCCTGTGAGCCTATCCCTGAAAGCTGTGCACATAAATAGTCAGAAGCCGTTGTTTGTTGCTCTCTGTCACCTCAATTGCTCTCCATTCTCCTAATAAAGGGTATTAATGCCACTTACCTTTTGCTTCTAAAACCTTAGCTTTTTGCATAAGTTTAAATGAGTTATTGATGTAATTAATTAAGATGTTGACTTAGTTCTCATTATACATTTTTTTTATAAAATTATTGACTATTGCACTGATTTTGGAATAATTATTGGATTAGAGCCTGTTATGTTTAACTGCTCTTTGAGTATGGTTTTGTATCCAGGAGCTTTGAATTAAGTGCAAATGTCAAGAACAAGGCTGGGAACCCTTTAGAAGAAGCTTGGAATAAGGTTCTGTGAGGGTTGCAATGCTCAGAGCCATCATCAGGATTCCTGAAGCTCATTCTGTTGAGCACTGCATTCATTTTAGAACTTGCTCATGTGATGACAGGATTACCAGAAAATTAATTTGTTTTTAGGTCTCACTTTGGGCTATTTTAGATAACAGTATTTAAAAGGATGACATAGAGAGTTTTAACCTAGTTTTGGCTAGAGTTTAACCTAGAATTCTCTCTACATCTTCTCTTTTCTTCTTTTCTAGGGATTCCATTGGTGAATTGGCTTTGTTCTTGGAGATTATGACAAGGATCATTACTATTATTTTCAGGTTCTCCTTTTAATTCATTGTTGTAATTCTTAGAAATGGAGGAGTATATTTTCTTACTAGTGTAAGGGTTTTCGAATGGATTAGGATGATATTTGAGACCTCCTTTTTATATTGAATGCATTGGTTTTTTCAATGTTCTTTAGTTATTGTTCTTATAATTATTGTTACAATTGTTACAACTTTTATTGGAATAACTAAATTGGCGATCATCATTTAGGAAAACCCTTTGGGCATAAATTGATGGATCCATTAGTTTATGTTTAAAAGAAAATATTAGAATTAATTTTTCAGTTGGCGGTTAGACTATAGCAATTGGTTCATTAAATCAATGTGATTTCTAAATAGATTGGGATCTCGTTTATTAGCTATTTGGATTGGTCAAATTCTGGAGGTTGATCGATCACTAGTATAATTGCTAGAAATTTATTACTTATAGCCACTTATGTTTTTAATATTTGATCAATGATAATTAATTTCAAGCCTAGGAATACCTTACACTAATGCCCTTTAATTAGTGATTTCTCTCAGTTATTTTTAATTATTTCACTTTAATTCTCAAACTGCCAAATTCCCAATTAAGTTATCAATCCTTCATGGGAGACAACCTAGGTTGTGCCTTTAACTATATTTTTTGTGCAACTTAGAATTAAAATAAATTCTAATTTGAGGATGTAGCGATAACTTCTGTCAAATTTTGGTGCCATTGTTGGGGAGGCATTGGAAACTAGTTGTTCATTTTACTATTTTTATTTTTATTTTATTTTATTTTAATTGTTTTTTTTTTAATTTCTATTTGGGGCTATTTTTATTTTTATTTAAAAATAATATATATTGTTCTATTTTATGAGGTGTTCCCTATCTGTTAGAAATTTAATACCTCTTGATTCTAAAATTGAGAAAACTAGGAGGATCAAAGGCAAAGTGTCAACAAGTAGAACTATCTGAGCTTTCTGATCCTTTATTTTTTGTTTCAGGAAACACAAGTGATATGGGAAATCACAATAGGACACTTAGGTAGCTCACTGCTCCTGACTTTACCCATGTCTTTGGCAATTACATATCAGGCTTGACAATGATTTTGAGCTCAAGAGTACATGGTTCATGCTTTGTCTAAGTTTTATGGGCTTTCTGAAGAAGACTCACCAACACTTAAAGAAGCTACATATGGTGTGCTTTGGCATGAGACCCGATAGGGTGCAGGTGGATGATGTTAAACTTAGAACATTCCCTTCTCCCTAAAAGGTGCTGGAGAAAACTAGTTTTTCAACTTGTCAGATGGGGTTATGAACAGCGGATGAGGATAAAGAGACTTTTCCTTTAGAGGTATTTTCCCACCTCCGAGTCCTGCCATCAGAAAGCAAATCTCTGGAATACACCTTAGATGAAACTCTGCATGAGTATTGGGAGCTCTTCAAGCTTCTTTGTGCTAGCTGCCCAAACCATCAAATTTTGTTATCAAGGTCTTGTACCTCCTGATAAGTGCATGGTAGATGCTACTAATGAAGGGGCACTCTTGGATAAGACATTGGTAGAGGCTCGTGCTTTGATTGAAAATATGGCTGCAAATTTTTCAGTAGTTTGGTTCTAGAACGATCGTCAATACTAAGAGCCTTCATGAAGTTGGCCAAGTAGCAAATCCATGTTAACCCAACATTACAGGCACTTTCTGGGCTTATGCAATAGTTGATGGTTAACCAGGCAACACTAGTGGTCACAAGGTCTGTGGCATCTCTACCTCCAATGATTATATATAGATATGTGCCCAACATGCAAGATGAGCCACCACTGGCGGGAGCAACAAATCCCTTTTGAGCCAACCTCAAAACTAGGGGTCAGTTCCCATTTGGGAACACATACAATTCTAGTTGGAAGAATCACCCCAATCTAAAGTGGGGAAATAATTCTTAATAGGGCCAACCTTCACAACAAAAATATCAGACACCTTATCAAGACAACAGGCCTCCTACATCTTCCTCCTTAGATCCCACTATGTCTAAGATGATGAAGATGAAAAGATAACAAATGTATGAAAGAAGAAAAGAGAATGTCAAGCTGAGAAAAAAGGTTACTCAAATGAAGAACAATCAGAGTCAGGAAGCTTGCTTCAGCTTCCTCTCAAACTTGCCCAATCCAAGGGGAAATGTCAATGATATTACCCTTAGGTATGGTACAAAAATTTTAAAGGTGACAAGGCCTAGAGGAAGAAAATTAAGAAAAAGCTGGGCTTGGAGAGGTTTATGTTGAGCACTACATTGTTCAAGAAGCGCTGAGTGAGCCGAGCATGAATATGATGAATTAGGGCTAGAAGATGGGGCTCATTGAGACTAAGCAAGCAACAGTAGCATTCTGTTAGCACCGTAGCACTCAACAAGCACCGCAATGCTCCACAAAACCATTAGGTGATCTGCTCACTCTTCTACTGTCATTCCCTCAGAGAATGATACCCAGAAAGTGGCTAAGGAGAATTGATCCAAAGCTGGAGAACGTTCTAAAATGTTGGGGTGAATATACCTTTATTGGATGCCATCAAACAGATCCCAAAATATGCAAAATTTTTAAAAGATCGTGCACCAATAGAAGGAAGATTAAGGGAGGGAAGAGAAAGTGATTATAGGAGTAAATGCTTCCTCCATTATCAAGCCGAGCAACCTGCAACCAAGTGCAAGGATCCAAGCACATTCTGTCTCGGCACCATTGTGAATCAAATTAAGGAAGCCATGGCTGACCTTGGAGCTGACATTAATGTTATGCCAAAATCACTTTACTAGTCCTTGCACTTTGGAGAACTCAAGCCCAGGGTTGCAAATTCAACTTGCCAACCATAGCATCACTAGGCCAGAGGAGTATTAGAAGATGTTCTAGTCCAGGTAAATGATTTAATATTCCCTACTGATTTCTATGTGCTCGAGATGGAAAATGACACTAATGCCAACCAACATAAATTAATCTTGGGAATACCTTTTTTGAAACTGCAAGAACCATGATTGATGTTTATGCTAGCACATTATCCATGGAGTGTAGGGACATGAAAGTAAAATTTTATTTAACTGATGCTATGAAATTTCCCATGAGGAACACTCTTTTGGCATCGATGTCATTTACTCCTAGTGTAAGATACATGTGGTACTTTCCTTAGAAAGGATGCACACCCCATTTTCCCTACTTTTTCTTCTCCCATGGGATATGATGAATCTGTTGTGTTAGGATTTCTAAGATTACAGACACAGGTATACTCTTCAAGCAACAGTCATTAACTTCAAAGGTGCCTTGTGATTAGCCCATATTTGGAAAGAAGCCTTGTGAGGGGCAAAGAATTTGCTCCATGAGCCCGGGCGGAACTGATGACTAGAAAGACAAAGACTAGGTGGAAGGGACCATTCTTCATCACTTGTGTGTACCCTAGTAGTGCAATTGAGTTGGAAAACCCAAGGTCCCTAATCTCCGGTGAAATTGAGCATCGGCTGAAGCACCTCCATGAAGCTTATAAGGATCTAGGGCTCAAATAGCAATTGTGTAGGTTGAGGCTGCATACCCTCCATGAGGGTCATGACCACATAACTTAGGACGTTAAAGCAAAATGTTGGGTAGGAAACAACCCACCGTGAAGGAGTTATTTCCTTTTCTCTTTTAGATTTAGGCATTTTAATTATTTTTATTTGTAGTTGAGTCTTGCATCATATTTTATTTTAACTGTCTTACACCATTCCTTTGACACCTTAGAGGCTACATGCATAGACTAACACCACATGCACTATATTGACTTATTTGACATTAACTTTATTTAGTATTGCATGCTTGGTGATTCATTGTGTTGTTTGGATTGAGTACATACACTTTTACTTGTAAGATTTTAAGCCTCTTTGATTGGACCATCATGTGCCATCCATGTTTGTTCATGTGTGTTTCCTCTTTAGATTTGCATTCTAGAACTTGCTTAGGGTCTTGTTTGAAAATATGTTTCCATATGCATGCTTGAATGTGATTGAGGTATTTTTCTTGTCTTTAGCCACTTGTCCATATAGTTATCCTTTGCATGTTATCATTGTCTAGCTCCTTTAAGCCTGATTGCTCATTCTTTTGTTTTAGTGCATCCTTAGTCAAAAGTGAAAAATCATGAAAATTCCCAACCTTATAGGCTTAGGAAAACATTTGTGCATTTCTTATATGTGTTTGACCATAAGTGTAGGATAGAGCATGAGGACATGTCCTAATATAAGTTGGGGGAAGGACAATGTGTATCTATGAGTGGCCAAGAAAATTCAATGACACGCTAAGAAAAAAAAAAAAAAAAGAAGAAGCAAAGTTGAATTGAAAAAAAATATGAAAAAAAGTTTGGGGGTTAAAGGTGTGGCATTGCAAATTAATAACCTGAATGGTTAAGTTGGACAAAGTGTATCCTTAGGACTTGTGCTTTGTACATGCATTTGCTCTCCTTTGACTAGAGGTTTAGCTCGTTGACCTATATATCCACCCACCTTCACCCAAACCCCATTACAACCCAAGGTAAGTCCTCTTGATTCAATATGCATATGTGTGTGATGAATAGAGCATGAGACTCGTGGCAAGTTTATGGTAATACATTTATTTGAGGTGATTGAACGTGCATCATAACCAAAACACTTGAGTGACAACCCTAGGAGGATTTTTACACTTGGTCATGCATCATATATGTGAATTCTACCATGTATGCTATGCTCTTGTTCATGCCTTGCTTATTGAGATTCTCTTTGATTGTTAGTGTGAAGCTTACTATTATACCTCTAGGTCTATTGGATAGGTGTATTGTCATTTCTTTTCATGCATCATGCATTTTGAGTTAGTAGAATAGAAGTCTAGTCTTTTCATAGTGCATTCCTTGATGCGTTCCATGCCTTTGGTCTAGTTTAATTTTCACATGAGGACATGTGAAAGTAATTGTATGGGAGTTTGATAAAGGATTTATGCCACTTATATTACTTCTAAAACCTTAGTTTTTTGTATAAGTTTAACTGAGTTATTGATGTAATTAATTAGGATATTGACTTAGTTCTCACTAATTTTAGAATAATTATTGGATTAGAGCTTATTACGTTCAACTTGTCTCTTTGAGTATGGTTTTGTATACAAGAGCTTTGGATTAAGTGCAAATGTTAATAACAAGGCTGGAGCTATCTAGAAGAAGCTTGGAGCAAAAAAGGAACAAAAACTGCACAAAGCCACTTTCGGGTGAGACCGAGCATAAATAAAGGCATTATCAGGATTGCTAGAGCTCAAAGTTTTGTTGAGCACTGGAGCGCTCATTTTAGTGTTGCAGTGCTCGTGACGATGATTACAGAATTAATCGCTTTTGGGCCTTACTTTGGGTTATTTTATAGAGCAGGATTTAAAGGGATGACATAGACATTTAACCTAGTTTTGGCTATAGAGTTTAGGCTATTAAACTTCTCTCTATTTCTCTACATCTTCTCTTTTCTTTCTTTCTAAGAATTCCATTGGTGAATTAGCTTTGTTCTTGAAGATTATGACAAGAATCATCGCTATTATTTTAAGGTGCTCTTTTAAATTCATTGTTGTAATCCTTCAAAGATGGAGGAGTAAATTTTCTTACTAGTGTAAGGGTTTTTGGGTGGATTGAGATGATATTTGAGACTTCTTTTTATATTGAATGCATTGATTTTCTCAATGTTCTTTAGTCTCTATTATTATAAATATTGTTGCGATTATTACAATTTTTATTGGAATAACTAAATTGATGATTATCGTCTAGGAAAACCCTTTGGGCATAAATTGATGGATCCATTGGTTTATTTTTTAAGGAGAACATTAGAATTAACTTTTAATTGGTGATTAAGCTATAGCAATTGGTTCATTAATCAATATGATTTCTAAATAAATTAGGATCTCGTTTATTAGTTATTTGCATTGGTCAAATTCTAGAAATCGATCAATCTCTAGCATAACTGCCAGTAATTTATTGCTAATAGGCATTAATGTTTTTAAGATTTGGTCAATGATAATTAATTCCAATTCTATGAATACCTTGCACTAGTGCCTTTTAATTAGTGATTTCTCTTAGTTATTTTTAATTATTTCACTTTAACTCTCAAACCTCCAAATTCCCAATTAAGTTACCAATCCTCCTTGAGAAATAACCTAGGTCGTGTCATTTACTACATTTTTTATGCAACTTAGCATTAAAATAAATTCTAATTTGAGGAGGTAACGACAACTTCCATCACCTTGACAACATTTTTAGACGATGTGTCCGTTTAAGACCTACCATCAGGCTCGCCTCCCTCAGCATGACACAACCACATCAGCCGTGTCCTTTTCCATATGAACGCACCTCCATGCGCCTCTAACAGGAGTCGCGACACTTTTCATCCACCGAGTGTGGCAGGCATGTCCAACAAGATCTCCTCGCCTTGCCCACCACCGTGCTCGCGCTCTGTCCACTCTCCATATTTGTCCTTGGTTTTCCGAACCGTGCACTCCGTCAACATCACATTTTCATATTTTCAATTTTACCCCATTTTGTGCCCTGTTTTATGTCCATGACTATTTGTGACCTCTCAGGTGCTCACAATGCTATCCCAACTCCTTTGGATCTCCAATTTTTCAACTATTCGAAGCTTCCATATATTGTTCTTGCAATCTATTATTCCATGTATTGAAAATCTTCCAGCCTTCTTTGTGTCTCTTCCAACCTTCATTGTTGGACCATTTATAGCCTTAATTGCTGTTTGGAAATTCAACTAATAGCTATGTCTCTTCTTTTTCCTAATCATGCAATTCTCCAACATGTTGTTCAAGCTAATAGTCATTCCAACTGCCTTATTGTGTTATCTTTTCAAACGTATCCAGCATCTCTAAATTGATGTGCTAGTCTTTCTTTTATATTTTAAGAGTTTAATTATAGCAAGCTTAAAGCTTAGTAAGCTTTAACTTGAATGGGAGTGTTTGAAATAAGAAACTATCTATTAATATCTTCATTATATCGTAGAATATTTCATATCATATCTTAGATTGATTTATATGTATTTATGTTGATTATGTTATTATGATTAGATTTTATTTTTAACTTATAAATATGATTACTTCATTGTATTACAACAACACATAATATCAATACATTTTTCAAATTACCATAAATCTCTATTCTTTCTCTTTTCTTCCTCCACTATCTAAAACCCTCAGTTTCAACATATTCATTGAGGTCTGTTTCACTTCTTCAAATCTTGCAGAATTTGTTCATCAGCTTGACATCTGCAAGTCAATAAGATAGACGGTGCGGCCGCTGCAATCCAAAAACAAACCACTGCTATTGGACATCAAATATAACATACTTTCATCTGCAATAAATGTTGCTTATCTCAGTTCCGTAATTTCTTCTGTGATAGAACGGATATGCTCCTCCAACTGTCTCTTTCTCTCTTGCAGGGAGGCCAATTTGCTGCCTAACCCATCCATCAATGCATCGACATCCTCGACTTTCTTAACATTAGTTTCAATGTCAACCTGCAGTTTATCCACTTTGAACAGGTTGGCAGTTGCCAACTCAAGTCTAACACTTGCAGCATTGTAATCTCTACTCCACAAAGAAAAGCTTCTTGAAAGCTGCAATATAACTGATCTCATTCTCACTGAGATCCCATCATTTTCCGGCAAACTTAGGAGATATTCTAAAATAATCTTCAAGAACCTTGATCGTCCCGGGTCCAACAAGAAATAAAACCCTTTTGTGACATAATCTCGTAGAATTTGCAATGCTTTCATGGCTTCATCACTCAGCTTAGTGTATATAGATTCAATATTTGTTTCAGTATCTATGATTGATGCCAGATCAATGGTCTCAGACTCAATTGAAGCATAAATTTCTTTAAGACCAATATCATTCAAGCTGGAATCAACACGATCCATGCAATGTTCCATGGAGTTCAGATTAATATCACCTTCCTCAGTCAATGAACCTAGATTATCTGAATTTTCAGGAACTTCAGCATGAATTTTCTCCAGCCGAGTTTGTCTTGATTGAACGCATACGTCTGCAACAGGTTTATTCTGATTCACTGAGGTCTGTTTGCTTTTCCACAGGTGAATACTTCCGCAAATCTGGCAGGATTCATTCATCAGCTGGACATCTGCAAGTCCGCATGAGGATAATAAGCACTGTCTGGAAGCTGCAAATCAATTGAAAATTCATTGCTATCGTATATCAACATTACATACTTTCATCAGCAGTAAATAGCATAGACCTATGTTTATGTCTAAAAATGATATATAAATTAAGGTTAAGGCTTTTCATCCTATTAGTTTGGTGTCTAGTGTTTACACGATCATTACAAAAGCACTTGCTGCCAGATTGAATGTTGTTCTTTCAGACAATATTTCTAAAAACCAAAGTGCTTTTATCCCAAGTAGACAAATTTTAGATGCGACCACTATTACTAATGAGGTGATGGAAAATGTCAGAACACAAGGAAAACATTGTCGTGCTAGAATTAGACTTTGAAAAAGCCCATCATCATGTTAGTTGGGATGTTTTGGATAGACAGAAAAGGTTTCAGGGAGAGGCAGGGAGAGTGGATTTCGGGGTTGACAAGGAGATCCTATATCTCCATTTCTTTTCTCCATCATGGTAGATGTGCGTAGTTGTTAGTGTTGAGAGGTCCTACTAACAGGGTAGTGGTTAAGGGGTATTAAACAAGGAGATCCTATATCCTAGACTCTCGATTCCTCAGCCATTTTCTCTTGCAAGTCTTAGTTTCAGTTCTTGACATCTCCAAATCGGGAAAGATATTTGTTGGCTAAAACCATTTGGATGTTAAAGCACCCTCAAGGGTAAAAACTTCTGTTTGGATTGCTGTTCTTCACAGGAATAACACAAAGTGACATGTTCCAAAAGTACTTCTCCCTTCTCATTTAATAAAAATTTCTTTTTCTATAAAAAAATTAATATATCTACATTAAAAAAAAAAAGTTCAGAGAGGCAGTGCCACAAGCCAGCAATACCTTACCTTTCTCATTACTTAAGTCACTCATGTTCTCTGATACAACTGGGTCCAACATCATTTTAGCACCTGCCAATGGTTGCAGGCTTGGAAGCAATGCTAGCCACTCAATATCCGACTTCATTCCCGCACCACTGTACCCTGCAGAATACTTGCCTCTATCTTCAAACTCAGTTTGGAATCTTATCGGGTTATTTTGAGTGACCGAACCTAAATTGTTTTGTTGATGCACATTTGGTGCTGAAAGCTCCCACGCCAAGGAATTTACGCTGCCTTTTGAGCAAAGGGTTGCAATGTTGTTCCAAATCACCACTGAAGCAGAGCAAATCATCTTTTCTGTTTCCAGAATTGGGATTTGCAAACCGAATATCCTTCACGCTGCTTAGTTGCTAATATACATATACTCCAATACGTCCTACATTCTCATTTTCTTCTATACTCCCTTCCAGGCTTGGTGCATCCACACAAGAAACCTGCACAAAGATTCCATTCATTGTCTAATAACATTTCTTCCACTTCATTGTTAGCCATTTGGCTTCGCAGGTCGAACAGCATTATGTGATCCGTTGCCAATGTCAGAAAGTAGTTATAATCAAAGTCAAACAGATATTTGCCATTGATGAACATGCGGAATTTGCACGTCCTAAGTTGAGAATCAGAACCGAGGAGAACAAAACACAATGCAATGTGCGGGAATTTCTTACGCACCCAAAAAGAAACCGATCCTCCCCAAGTAAGGTGGTCAAACCATTCAGGTATTCGTGATCCAGGCAGAATAAACTCGGTGTTTCCCGGCTCGTGGACTGCCTGTCAATAACATCACATGTACTAACAATCACGAGTCTATTGGTGAAGTTAACAAGCGTGGATTAGCAAAGACAACAGATGACAACCAGGACAAGAGCAAGAGGGAGGTACCTGACTCAACAACATGGTTGTAGAAATGGGAGCCAATGATGTGCAGTTTGTTGCCCTGAGTAACTCAATGTTTGGGGGAAGCTCTTCAATTTTGCGAAGATTCTTGCAATCGTGCAGAGAAAGGGATCTCAGATGGGAACATTCTTTGCAAACCGAAAGCATGTCGCTCTTTCACCGCCTAGGCGGTATTTTTGTCGCCTAGGCGGTCTCCGGGTTGCTGAGTTCATTATTTTTGCTTCAATACAGCATCATAAAAGTCCTATTATCAAATAACACTTCACATAAAGAGGTTAAAAGCACAAAATGGTTTCAAAAAATGATTATGCACCAAAAATAATATTTATAACTATAAAATTAATCAATAATGCATATTAAGGACAAAATATAAATTCACTAATTTAACATCAATTGAATACAATTCAAATGCAAATGTTAGAATTAGAAAGAATGAGTGCATAAATACAACTCATCAAAATCCCAACGTATACACAGAGATGATCATGGTTGAAAGTTATTAACAATAATAATTAATGATCACATGATCATTTCAAAATGTAACGTGATTTTATGTTTTAATCTTGTAAGAGTAGTGGTTTATTGTGAAAATAAGAGGAGTAAATATAATCCATATAACTATAAGTTACTCATCTCACTTCATAATAAATCACTCATCTTACTAGAATCATCCATATATATATATATATATATATATGGTGGGATCCGTGTACATCTTAGCATACTTATACTATTTAATAACCATTTATGGGTATAAAATGTGATCAATCAACCCATTGAATTCAAAATTTTTACTAAGTAAATCACGTGTATCAAATTTCATTTAGTTTTAAAATGATTAATATATCATCATGTCACTTTATTTTAATAATTGATATTTATTTATATTTTCAAAAATATTATTATAAAATGATACACTATTAATAATTATAACATATTGAAATAAATAATAAAATTCAATAGAAGTTAAATTTTAATTGATAAATACTTACATAAATATAATATTTAAAATTATATTTAAATAATTATTAAAAAATATTTTATTTAATATTTACTTATAATATTAGAATTATGTATAAGTAAATGATAAAATTATAGAATATAAATTATAATATTATATATAGAGTTATACCAAATGTCATATAATATTAAAAATTTATTATATCTCATAATATCATGCTTTATCTTCCCATATTTTATACAGAGTACCCTTATCCTATCAATCAACGGTGACAAGCAGCCTCTAAATATATTTTGCTTAAAAAAAGAAAAAAGCCTACAGTATTATAACCTTACCAGTTACCACAAACTCAAAGTGATATTGTATGGCCCCACCTCCATAAAAGGACCCCAACTCACCTCTTCATACACCGGCCCCTCACGCCAGGATCAGATAGATTCCACATCTTCAGCCACCAACCAACAAAAGCTACTTGAAGAAGGCAAAAACAACTGTGTCTCAACCCATCAACACTGAGGTTGTGTGGCACAGACCAAGACCAAACAAAGTTCACTCCTCAAGTTTAACTGATGAAAGCCATAACCAGTTCCTGTTCCAAGGCCATAGTTGAGAGGCTAGGATCACCCCCTCATAGAAACCTTGTTCATGTTCGTGATAGAGTTGAGTTCTGCTTCTCCCTGCGCCCCAGAAATGACAAAAGAGGCTACAACTTTTGGCTCCGAAGCTTGTCCAAAACAAGAAGGGTATTTACCCGGTTCAAGCAGTTCCATCAGAAGCTGAGGTATGTTTCTTTCTTTGTTTGAATGATGATGACTCCTTGTTCCGACCATCTCGAGAGGTGTGTCTTTCTTTCACGGCCTTTTTGTTTGGCTGAGAAAATGACAGAAATGGATAGGAAAAAAAAAATTGGGTTCTTGTTGCTTTCTTCTAGATTCCTTTCAAGTGTTGCAGATTCTTACTGGATTCCCATACTTTTTTTTGTTATCTTTTTTTTTTCTGTGATTTGTGAACAGTAGTTTCGCAAAGGAAATTTGATCCTGGGCAGTCTTATCCCATCATTTGGTTATGAGATTAGTTTGTGTAAGAGGACGTGGTCAAGTTTTGGGCCGGTTTGGCTCTGGTTTCATTTTCTGTTTTCAGGATTTTGAGGATTTTGGGAAGGAAACTGGGAAAGTAAAAAATGAAAATTGAAAACATGATTTTTGTTGTTTTTGCCGTTTTTAGTCTATCTATCACAAAACTTTGAAAACAGAAAACACAAAAAATGAAAACTGGAAATAAAAATGGTAACCAAACAAATTGATTTGTTATGAAACTACTAGGTGATTTCTCTGCATACACTTAAATAAATTGATTTTATATGAGATTTTTGTCATATTTGTTGAGAGACTATCTTGGTTTGCATAATATGTTGTAGGTGGATCTGGAACCTGTAGAGCCTGAATTGGAAACTGTGGAGTCTCAGCCTCAACAAAGTGAACAAACAAGTTGGTTCTGACTTTAATGGCTGTTTATTTTTTTTTTTGTAATTTTCTCCTGAATTTTGTACTGCATGTTCTGTGAATCTCAGATTCCAATTATTAAAATGTGTTGTGCAGATGAATCAAACTTTGTGCGGGTAACATTTCAGTTGCAAAAAAATTGTAAGTTCGGTGAACAGTTTCTAATAGTAGGAGATGATCCTATCCTTGGTTCTTGGGACCCATCAGAGGCGTTACCAATGACCTGGTCTGAGGGGCATATATGGACTGTTGACGTGGTGAGTAGAATCTTTTCAAAGTATGAAGATACTGCCTGATGGAAAAATCTCTTAATCTTGTTTATGCTGATTTTTATTTGATCAGGATATGCCTGCTGGAAAGTCAATCATGTTCAAGTTTATACTGAAAGGAAAAAAAGGTGATATTATTTGGCAACCAGGCTCAGATCGAATCATCAGCACTTCAGAAACTATGAATAGAGTAACTGTTAGTGAGGATTGGGAGAATGCTGAACTTCAGGAAATCATAGGGGAAGATCAACTTGCTCAGTCAAATGAGGAGCCTAAGGTTGACTCAGAAATGTCAAATTCTGCTGAAAATTTGGATCATCCTGAAGAGGAAGTGGTATCCAGTGTATCTAAAGTATCAAGCATTGAAGATAGCCAAACTGATGTGGTGCAGGAACAAGTTGCTGAACCTGACCTGCAGCAAATCACTGGTGATAGTATTTCTTCCCTGTTGGAGAAGCCAATGGCCATCGTTGCAGAAAATATAGGTGCCTCAGAGGATTTCAGCAGGAGTACAAGTTACAAAGAGGATACAAAGAATATGATTCAACCGAGTGAAGAATCTGCTGATAGTCCTGGAAATGATGATATAATAGAAAATCTAGAGTACAGTGGAAATGCTGCCATCGTTGCAGAAAATATAGGTGCCTCGGAGGATTTCAGCAGGAATACAAGTTACAAAGAGGATATGAAGAATATGATTCAACTGCGTGAAGAATCTGCTGATAGTCCTGGAAATGATGATATAATAGAAAATCTAGAGTACAGTGGAAATACTGCCATCGTTGCAGAAAATATAGGTGCCTTGGAGGATTTCAGCAGGAGTACAAGTTACAAAGAGGATACAAAGAATATGATTCAACTGCGTGAAGAATCTGCTGATAGTCCTGGAAATGATGATATAATACAAAATCTAGAGTACAATGAAAATTCTGCACCACTCAAGAATCAGGAGAGGACAGTTGTGGAGGGTAACTTATTTGATGTGGAACCAGGTCCTGTTCTAGTACCTGGCTTAACCCCACAAGTTGTGCCAAATGAAGAAGTTCCTGGTGAAGTTCAAGAAAGGACTACCATGGACAATGCAAGTGAATCGTTTGAATCTAAGGATCAGAACATACCAGAGGTAACGGCTTGATGAGTGTGATGCTCCCTATATCCTGCTCTTCTAACGTCTCCCTTATTTTTCTTGTCCACACCTACCCTTGGCAGAGAATTGCTTGATTCTGTTTCTTTAGGAGTACAGGTTATTTTGAGTTTGATCCTGTTTCGTTTGTATCATCATCTATGTTTATCAATGAAGCGAATTTTGTTCGTATGTATCAATAGCAAATTGGCTTATATATATATATAACAAAGGCATCTGAAGGCTAAAAAGGAAATGAGGAAATAAATGTTTCCAATTCAACTGCCTTTATTGATTAAACATATCATCATTGGAATCCTCTTAAAATTATGGTTAACAACCAAAGAGCCAAGCTATTATTGCGAAAGGTGCTGCCATAGAAGTTCCTATCTTTCTAAAACATTAATTATTTACTATTGACTACCAGCATCTTATATGCTTATTTTGCAATATTTTTCTGATAAATAGAGGAGAAATCACTAGGTGCTCATGGAATGTCAAGTAGGATTTCATTCTAACCACTTGTAGAGTGACATTTCAGCTTCAAATGGTAGTTAGTGGTATGTCCTCCCAATATACGAAGCTGAAATATCACACAATTAAGTTATCAGAGTGCAGTTCTACTTGGCACTTCACAAGCACTTAATAGATTTTCCAAAGATAGGGCTTCACCAGGGATAAGCTGTTATTTAAGGCAATGTGTAATTCTGGATTATATAAACTGATGCAGCTGTTAAATTCTTGGGGCTAGTGTTGATATCTCTTTTAATTTTACCTTTTCATGGGCTTATACTGAAAATGTTCAGTTCAGTAAGGAGCAAGAATCCAATGATGGCACACCCCAAGAGATAAATGTAACAATCAATGATGAGCCACAGCTGCATGAGAATGAACATGAAGAGCAGTCTCATCATGATATAGCCCCCTCATCAATGGGAGACAGATCAAATTCTCAGCCAGTTGATGATGGTAATGTCTTGCAAAGTGACATCCAATGGGGCCGTGAAACAGTAAAGAAGTTTCTAACAAAACTTGGATTGCTTTGATGTCTCAAAATTTACAGAACCAGTAGAAGAAACTTCCCTGATGAAACTCATCATTAGTTGTGTGATTGTTCAGATCCATTTGCCTAAATTTTTATTGGCCTGGAAAAGATGGATAGGAGCTCATGAAGTTTGTTGATGATGGCTGTTGAGTGTAGATAATGCCTATGATCTCCCGAAGACAATGTTGTTGTATACTATATATGCTGTCATGTTAGCTGTGTTAATATCATTCTTTCAGTTTTGGCCACTTTTGTACAGTACTATAGCCTACTAGGAGCTTGTGGGTGATAGAGAGCTTTTGTTATGTACAACATATAACTGTTTTGTAATGGCTAATCTGTATCTGTTGTAATAAAATCTATTGAAATGCCTTTGTTTCTGTTTGAAAATGTTTGTTCTAGATTTTGTTTATATATGATATATTAATATAAAAAAAATAATATTATATATTTAGAAATATATATATATATATATATAATTTTTAATAGAAATCATAGTGATTATTGAATAAAATAATATAATACAATCTATTAATTTTTCTAAAAATTAAAAATTATGTCATTTTTTTATATATAAAATTTTGAATAATTTTTTGATTATCTAGTATTTTTCTTGAAAATATCTCCCCAATACCGTAATACTAGTACTATACACAGAAATGCTACATAGATATTCACATGACCTTACTTCCTTTTCTATATAAATTTGATTTGATGAGCCCTGTTCCCAGTTACAAATTTCACGTGACCCCACTTCTTTTCCATGCTACAGTATTAAATATTGATAATGAAAATGTATTGAAAATTGAGTACCACATCACTGATCTTGATTGCGGTCATTGTACCGGCTAAGGAAGAAGCAAACGGGATTGAGGTGACTTTGGCATACGCTTTCCAGTTCTCGAAGATTCACTAAAGATTAGTACTAAATCATTTGTGTGGTAGATGAATACGATGCTCTCATGCTCAGATCTGAGTAACATGTTACTTTCTGGGAGGTGTCCAAACGCCAGAGAGATTCCACAATCGAAGTTCACAATTTTAGAATACCACCGCACACTGAAGTCAAAACTCAAAGGTTGTCAAAACTCTTCGAAAATATAAAATGTCAGAGGTCTGTGATATTATATGTGTGAACCCAATGACGTACGGCAACTAGAGTTATAACCGAACACACATGCCCTTTCTAGATATGAATCGAACGGGTGTCCGTAGAGCTCTAATTTTGAGTGATCCAAATAATAGAGGATTTTCTTTTACTGTAAAGAAAGATAAATTATGTATGAAATTAGTGAAATATCCTTGACACACTCGAAATTAAAATAATTCTATTTCTGCTTAAAATTCAAGCATAGTACACGTGACCAGGTTAGTTGAATTTAACTTTAACTCTAAAATCAAACTTTATAGAAGTTCTTTTTGTTGGATAAATCTCATGAATGAACATATTATGAAGTGATAAATATTTTCCTATAACTATGCAGTTAAATAGGTAATATCAAAATGCTTTAAATAATATAATAATTTGACAAAAAAAATAAACAAGATATACTATAATTTTTAATCTGAGAAAACCCTTAATTAGAAGGATAAAAAACCTATAAGACCTATTCTAGTAAAAACTTCTACTATGATCAATAGAATATAATTAGTTTAGGATTAGGAAACTCAACAATCAATAAAATAATCATCTAATGATCGAAACACAACCATATAACTCTATAATATAAATATCACAAACAACCACTAGAAAAGATAATAAAATTAAAAGCTATATCAAACTATCAAACTCATAAAGAAGAACATATAATGATGAACGCACTGCATTACCCTAACTCCCTTTTCCTCTTCTCCGCGTCGCTGTTTATGCTTCTTGCACATTCACGTTTTTTGGTTTTTCAATTCTTCCCATGCTACAGTAGCATGTTTTCTTTTCTTTTTGTTTTCATTTTGTTTTCTTTCTTTACAACTTATTAAGTTCAATGAGGAGGAAAGCCCACCATCATTTTTCAATATACTTAAAGTTAATACAATCTTTTATTATTTTTAACTTATAAATATATTTTTTTTGCTTTTAAATAATTATTTATTTTAAAAAAATTTATATAAAAATAATTATTCATTTCTAAAATTTAAATAATATTAATGATTTCTTTCTAGTATTACCCCTATTAAATACAATCAAAGGAGCAAAAAGATATAGTGAAATATGGGAGAAAAAGTTGAAATATTAAAGAGAAATAATAATAATTTAGCAAATAATTTTTCTTTTTTCTAACTTTAATTTTTTTTCTTAATTTTAGTAGGCATTTAAAAATGGATAATGAAAAATGAATAGAGTAAACTATTTATATGTGCCAAGTTAGATAAAAATATGGAATTGTTACTTTTGTGTCAAATTATCGAGGTGCCCGTACAGCACATTTGAAATAAAATATTTTATTTCTCCATAAATTAAAAAACTGCTACACGTTTTTGATCGAGTTTAATTTTAACTTTAAAATTAGATTTAATAACAAATCCTTTTCCATCATTCTCTCATCTTTGGTCAGCCTTTAATTTTGAACAACTACAGAGTTCTTGCATTTATTGTAAAAGAAGATTATACATGTCTTTTTTTTGCATAATTTTGAATTACATCTGTTAAAATCACACAATATGATATTTTCATAATGAGATGAATCAGATTGAAAACACATATACAAGTAATTTTGTCAATTTTATCATATTATGTAAATCACCTATAAAAATACCATATAAAAATTATTTTCCCTATACATGTATCATAATTACTAACATATTCTTTTGATATGGATGAAATGAAAACAACCTTCTTTTCCGTGAAATTTAAACTTCGCATACAACGAGATTGGTTGAATTCAACTTTAATTCTAAAAACAAATTTCAGAGAAATTCTTTTTCGATACGCTCAAAATGAATAAAGTCTTTTATCTTTTTTTAAAAAAAATAAATGTGCAATTGTTATATGTGTCGATTTGGATTGAAATATGGAATTGTTAATCACCAAAAGAAGAAATGTGTAACTATTACATTTGCGTCTAGAATTATTTAGGTGTCCTTATAGCACGGTTGAAATGAAAATATCTTATTTCTCCACAAAATATAGAATTGCTGCTTGTGATGAACTGGATCAAGTTTAATTTTAACTTTAAAATCAGATTTAATAACAGTTCTTTTTCATCGGCCTTTGATCTTAAACAACTATAGAGTTTTTGCATTTATTGTAAAAGAAGATACATTTATGTGTGAAATTACTGATATATTCTTTCGACATGGTTGAAATGAAAACAATCTTCCTTTTCCTTGCGTTATGGATTATGCCTAGGTCTAATATTAATGAACCAGGCACTAACTTCCAAACCCAATAAGAGTCCAATTGCTCCAATAAAATCCTCTCTATCTTTAAAATATCCTGGGACATAATATTACACAGGCTAAAAGGCATATATAGTTCTATAAACCTTGAGTATTCCCTGACTTAATCGTTTGAGTTCTCAAGTACACACCCCTTCTTTGGAGCATGGAGCAAAGAGGATCACTTGGAGCAATTCATGTATTCCAACCAATTTTGAATTCCAGGTATATTATATCCAAGATACCCATTCGTAACACCTCGAAATTCAAATTTGATACACACCACGAGGTTAGTTGGATTTAACCTTAACTCTAAAATCAAATTTCATAGAAATTATTTTTCGATATGCTCAAAATGAATACTGTCTCTTATATATATATTTTTAAGTAAATGTGCAACTGTTATGTGTCAGGTTGGACTGAAATATGGAACTGATACATTTGTCTCTAAAATTATTAAGGTGCCCTTATAGCATGTTTGAAATGAAAATATCTTATTTCTCCACAAAATACAGAACTGCTACACGTGACGAACTGGATCAAGTTTAATTTTAACTTTGAAATTGGATTTAATAATAATTCTTTTTCTATCATTCTCTCACTCTTTCGTCAGCCTTTGATTTGAAACAATAATAGAGTTGTTGCATTTACTGTAAAAGAAAATACATATATGTATGAAATTACTAATATATTCTTTCAGTATGGTCGAAATAAAAACAATCTTGCTTTTCCTTTAAATTCAAACTTGGTACATGCCACGAGGTTGGTTGAATTTAACCTTAACCCTAAAACCAAATTAGTAAATGTGAAACGGTTATAAGTGTCAAGTTGGATTGAAATATGGAACTGATACATTTGTTTCTAAATTTATTGAGGTGCCCTTACAGCACTTTTGAAATGAAAATATCTTAATTCTACAAAAAGTACAGAACTACTACATGTGACGAGCTATATCAAAGTTTAATTTTAACTTTAAAATTAGATTTAATAACAATTCTTTTTCCATCATTCACTCCTTCGTCAGCCTTTGATTTGAAACAACTAAAGAGTTTTTGCATTTATTGTAAAGAATATACATTTATGCATGAAATTACTGTAATATTCTTTCGGCATGGTCGAAATGAAAACAGTTTTTCTTTTCCTTGAAATTCAAACTTGGTACATGCCACGAGGTTGGTTGAATTTAACCTTAACTCTAAAACCAAATTTCATAGAAATTCTTTTTCATTACACTCAAAACTAATAAAGTCTTTTATCTTTTTTTAAATAAATGTGCAACTATTGCATGTGTCAATTTGGATTAAAATATAGAACTATTACATTTGCACCTAAAATTGCTAAGATGCCCTTATAGCACGCTTGAAATGAAAATATCTTATCTAAAATATAGAACTACTTCACGTGACGAGCTAAATCAAGTTTGATCTTAACTTTAAAATCAAATTTAATAACAATCATTTTTCCATAGTTTGAAATGTGTTTCTTGGTGGTTGTCAAATGTGACTCTTGGTGTTGTGAATGTTTTTCTAAGTTGTATAAAGTACGGTGTACTTATTTCTCTCCTTAAAATGTGTGCAGAGACGTGTGCAGAGATCGTTTCTACCTTAGAACTGCTGAACTGCACCGCCTTCCAATTTCATTCAGCACTCCGATAGATTGAGAGGGTAACAACAACAATTTTCCAGCTTCACTTCGAAATTCTCTACTATTAAAAGATGCATGATTCTGAGCTGCACCATGCTCTGCAAAACAAAAATAAAATAAATAAACAATAGCATGGACAATGATAACTATTAGTCTAACAAATATTATAGAAAGCCGAGCAAATGAGAGTCCTGAAAATACCTTGTCAGAGTATCTGGTTCATGAAAAATAATTTGAAAAATCAGCAAGATCGATAATTAAATTTAGGAAATTATATACACTTAACTAAAGCAAAGAAATTGAAACGAAAACAGCTTGATACCCCCACAAATAACCTTGTATCATATCAGTGGAAATCTATCAAATATTTATGTATTAAAGGTGTATTTTTGTAAGGGGTCCTGAGGATCCAGGGCAAATGACATATGAAATTTTATCAGCAGGTGGCTGCAAGGTTTTGTGTCTAAACTCAACATAGTTTGCCACGGGTTGAGTGACTGACTCAGAAGAAGATTTCCCATCCTGAAGCTGCATCAAAATATAAAATCATATCACTATTATTGTAGTCAACTATTGTTCCACAAACATAAACAATACTATAGGCCCAAACATTATATTCATCACCCTGACACCAACGAAACATAGTGGAAAATTTCAAGTTTGCTCTTATAACATATACAACAAAGCAATTCATAAAAAAGTATTGAAACATACAAATTGGTCTAACCTTTGTTCCATTCTTATATTGTTCATTATATTCCTTCACTGATCGGGGCATTAGCATTACCTTTTGGTACAGAATAGGCATCCTACCATCCAATGAACTTGTTAATTTAGAGCATCAGATAAACAAGCTTTCTACAGTAGCCACATAATATCACATTATCACATATTGGTAACATCAGATATATTCCAATCAAAGATTCAACTACCTTAGACATCATGCAGCTGCTCACATCCGGAGGATGAGGTAAACTTACAACCTCATCTTCATAGTATACACCAGAAACTCGTTGTAAATTATCCTAATCAAACTCTCTGGTCACAAGGCATAACAAATCAAAGCATTAGGGGAAGAACATTCTGAGCATATAAAATAGGAGCCTGTATACTTGTTAAAATGACCTTTTAACGTTGCATGCAACATTTCTTGCCATGCATAGGACAGCAATTGGATTGACCATCTAATGAAAAATATGAGAAACATATGATGATTCCGTCATGGAACAAATTCTATAACAATTTATTCTTGCAATACTATAAAGAAACATGTGCCTGTCACATGATCTATCGAATGATATCTCACTCATGTAATCCTAAATAATGCCAGATGTTAAAAAGCTAGAATTTCGTCTAACACAGCGAAGTTAATAGTAAACCGAAACCAAATTTTTTGAAAAATGAGCCAACAAAACCAAAACAAAAGTTTTTGAAGGAGCAAAAACATATTTAAACCATCATTTTATTATGTAAACCGTAAATATAATTTTTATATCAATAATATATTTAAATTAAATTTTTTAAAAAATATTTTACGTAAAAACTTTTTTATTGAGAGGGTATTATTGTCAAAACAATAACTAAAGTCATTCTCCTCTCTTTTTTACACCACAATGAGAGAAATGTTTTCGGATGGGACACACCCCATGTTTTCTCTCCTCTCTTTTTTCTGCTAAACCAAGTGGATAAAATATCCTCGATAAATGATAAATGACCACCACCACACTTACATCATATATTTATATCAAGTTAAAAGTTATAAATTAATATGTAAAAAGTTATAAACTAATATACAAAAAAATTTTGCATACTAATTTACAACTTTTAGCATTTTGCTTTATAACTTTTTACATATGGTTTATAACTTTTTACACGCTAATTTATAACTTTTGATTTGATATAAGTATATAGTGTAGCTTCTGATAGTTGTGTACCACTCCTCAAAACTCACCTACCTATTGATTTTCTCTCTCGCAATTTTTTCACCTTCCTTTTTCTATCGAAACGAACAACCGCTTAATATTACCTGTGATGAATGTCTCTTCAAGAGAAATTAAAATGTGAGTAATTAATTAGCTTCAACATGCATTAATTGGGTAGAAGCATAAGGAAACTTAAAATTCGGAGTAATTAGAAGTTGGACCTACAAATTTTGGACGCAAGAGGCATGTAGATGGAGGAGTTCAGGTTGTAGTGTCGGCAGTGAGGATTCAAGCTTGCATCGTCGGAGAATGGGGAAATGGTACAAAGGATGGAAAGTGGAGTACAACGTTGGCTTCTTGGGGATATGTAGTGGATTCGGAACTCGTTGTTTGGAAAATAGAATTTCTGGCCTAGGACCTGGTGGCGTGCCTAAATGCACGTTACCGTGGTAAATGTCGAGCTTGAAACCAATTGATTTCTTTCTTCTGTTTTATTTAGTTTTTTCGTGTATAGGGTGAAGACAGATCGTGTGTAATTGGATTTCAACAAAAGTGTAGAAGGGTCACACAAGTGAGAGGCCATTGGAAATCGTGTTGAAGAGGGTTCTTTGAGTTGCTCTTGAGCTTCTCATGGTTTCTCTCTCCCAAGGTTTTTTCTTCAAGTATTTAGAATAGAGATCGTATATAATAAAATATGTATTTATATAAATATATAAAAATATAAAATAAAATATATGTCATAAAATAACTAAAAATTAAATTAGTATCAATAAAACCCAGAACATAATATAATTCATCTTTTAATTAAAATAAACATTATCCATATAAATCAAATCTCTTAAGTTACTACTTCCCATATTAGAGAAAAAAAATATATGAGATTTTGGTATTTTTTAAAAAAATACAAAAAATAATGAAATTTTGCATTTAAAAGGTTCTTTGATTCCTCTTAGCTTTCTCATGGTCTTCTCTCTTTTCCAAACAATACTTTTGCCACTCAGAATAACGAAACTCTCCTATCACTCTTTCGTGAGCCTTTGTTTTCAAACCGTTTTTGCATTTATTATAAAAGAAAATACATTTATGTATCAAATTATCGAAATATCCTTTCGTCATGCTCGAAATTTAAAACAATATTATTTCTTCTTCAAATTCAAACTTGGTACACACGAAGAGGTTGATTGAATTTAATTTTGACTCTAAAATCGAACTTTGCAAAAGTTCTCATTTTGATCTGGAAGAAATTTAAAAAAAAAAAAAGAATTTTATCTTCTTTTTCTTGAATGTGCAACTGTTGTATATATCAAGTTGGATTGAAATATAAAACTGTTGTGTCTAAAATTACTGAAGTGCCTTTATAGCAAACAAGAAATGAAAATATATTTTCTCTTCAAAAAATATAGAACTGCTACACATGACGAGCTAAATCAAGTTTAACTTTAACTTTAAAATCAAATTTAATAACATATGCTTTTCTATAGTTTGAAATGTGACTCTTGATCATTGTCAAATGTGCCTCTTGGAGTCTTGGTATTGTGAATTTTTTCTGAGTTGTATCAAGTGTGATGTACTTATTATTTCTCTTCTTAAAAATGCATTGAGCTACATTTACCTTAAGAAAACAAAAAGAATTTGGGTTGTGCAATTATCAGTGCTCAGCAGTAAGATTTTAGGAAGCTTATCTGAGGTAGCAGTAACAGAAATGAGGCTAGGTTACTCCCAATTCACATTAGTGACATAGTCCACACCATCTGATGCTACAAAGCTCCAAAGAGGAGTAATTTCTCTATACACACAAAGGGTTCATCCAGAGTTTTTGGCCCACATACCTCTTATTCAAGCATCACCTTTTTCCTCAAACCTGCTAAATCAACTACTATATGTTATATATATCATAAATCCCCACCCCTGAAGCACTTTCTTAAAGCAATCCATCTTCTCTTTGCAACTCACTGGATTCAGGATTGACCTAATCCCACAAGAAACCATTTTCACATGCAAGAGAATGCTTGTCAAATTCACTATCAACAGCTTCGCGTTGAGCATCCATATGAGCTACATACTTCTCTGTAATTTCATATGCAAAATGCATTCAGCGCTAATAGCTTCAATAAAGAACAAGCTCAAAACTAAGTTGGATTTAGCAAAAAGAAAAAGTATAAACTAAATAGATTTAAATTTTTATCAATCACGCACATAGGCACCACCCACCAGTACCTTGCAGTCACAGAGCCACTAATCTTTATACCAGACATTAAAAACATTATATCAGAGTTCATGAGAAGCATGGATATGTCAGATTATAGAGCAAGATTTAAAGGGTAACTAATAACAAGTTAAAAGTCAGTTACCAACAAATATTCTCCTTAAATTAAATTCATTCAAAATTGTTCAAAGAGCATCAATAGGAATAATTTTACAAAATCACCACCGGTCAGTGTAGGTCCTAAAGCAGCAAGTTTTCACCAATCATTGTCTACTACTCCTTGTAATGATTTATTTTATGATATCCCGAGAAATTTCTCATCATTAGGACAAAAGAATAACATCTAAATTATCTGTTCTAGCAAGAACAGAACTTTACTATACCTGCTAGGCTGCGAAGGGCATTTGTAGCAGCTTGTTCTTGTGCATCCTTTCTTGTCCTACCCATGCCAACGCCTATTTTCTCACCAGTGAATAGTACCTAAACAAAACAAGATGCAAGTAAGATATGAGGGTCAACAGCATTGAAAAATGGCATGAATATCTGTAACGAGTGAAGACATAATTCATAATTGTTACTGTTAAATACATATTTATCAAAAGGATAGGACACAATAAAAAATTAAACACCTGATAGTACATCATCAAAGCATTTACTCTTGGGATTTTTACCAGGAGTTAAGAATGATGTCAATAGTATTTAAGAAGCAAAACAACGGCCTAAATATAATATTCATGAGGTTGTCCATGGTAGATGCTCAAGTTCAAAACTAAGCAAGCATATAATGATCCTGAACAAAGTTAACTAAAGCCGGCATATCAAACACATAAAATCAGACAACTATCAAGCTGATTAAAAAATATATGACTATAATGGTCATTAGTCTTCAAAAACATTGGAAAAAAATTCTATAGTTCAAACAAAAATGAGCTAGAGGGATAATGTCAGGCTCCCAGCACAACAATAATGTTATTATCTTCTGACTAAATGGTCATAGGTACAGGTCCTGAAAACAACCTCTTTGTTTGCGGGGTTAGAGTTAAGCACATCTACCCTCTTGAAACCCCTTTAAGAGTAAGTCTCGTGCACGGAGTTGTCCTTTTTTCTAACAAAAGAGCTAATCCATCTTATAAAACAAAACTTTTAGTCTCAAACTATATAACCAAAGAAAAATGCAACACCACAAATCATTAACGGAGACTACCTAATATGTATGTATTCACCAAGAAGTCATCAAAAAATAGAATTTTGACTCACCTCCATTGAAAACTGAAAATCTTTGTTGGTGCTTACAGCAGACCTAAATTCAACCTACAAAGACGAGAACATGAAAATGTGCTCCGGGAAAAAAAAACAAAGAAACAAAAGCACCTTATGTGTGTAGAGATCACTTCTACCTTAGAACTACATTGCCTTCCAATTTCATTCAGCACTCCGATAGATTGAGAGGGTAACAAGTTCAATTTTCCAGCTGCACTTTGAAATTCCCTACTATTAAAAGATGCATGGTTCTGAGCTACACCATCCTCTGAAAAAGAAAAATAAAATAAATAAACAATAACATGAATAATGATAACTATTATTCCAAAATTATAATAGAAAACCGAGCTAATGATGGGAAGCTAATGAGAGCTTTTAAAATAGCTTGTTGAAAGTATCTTGTTCATGGAAGAATAATTTGAAAATTCAGTAAGATCAATAATTAAATTTAGGATATGATATACACAAGTAGAGCAAAGAAATTGAAATGCAAGCAGCTTGATACCTTCATAAATAACCTTGTATCATATAAATGGAAATCTATCAAAAATTTATGTATTAAAGGTATACTTTGGTAGTGAGTACCAAAGGATTGAGTCTTAAGTCTTAACCTCTATGGCTCTATGCCACCATACACATTTCCAGTAGGAAAATGTGCAAAGTATTTCCACTTAGACAGTATATTGCACATTTTCTTTTGATCTCACTTCCTTCATATCAAACATAGCAACACTCAGAAAATTGTTTACCGGGAAAGAAAATATGGCATCTAAATATATGAATGAAATGCATCATCTAATTACTGAAAGAGTGTTAAGTTTACAGATGAAAGCAATATGCAGGGGAAAGAACATTATAGGGATGTCTTAAGGTGAAGTGAAGCATAATAAAGATTATCATTTTACACACTAAAAGGTACACTTGACAAAAGTAGTACAGGATATAAACTAGGATGAAATGCTGCTTCAAATTTAGCACTCTGTCTTTTCATGCAGCAAATGATACATTGAAACTACACTAGTTCCAATATAAGAACACATCAAATAACTCAATGACATAAAAACTTAGGCAAGTTCAAACCACCCACAATTTCTGGATGTATTATTAAAATCAAATAAGAAAAGATCAAACTCTCCTACCATAGCCCTTCAGAATTCAATAAGAATACACAATACCTGATAGCTGATAGCTGAGAGGAAGATGGAATTCTTTGCCTCTGCAAATCATGTAAGGAACTTGGCTTATATAAGCAAGATTTCAAAATAAAAAATTTAGAATACTCCAAGGAACTCGTAGTCCAACTCCCAAAAAAAAAAAATTAAGCAGGACAACGTTCATTGACAAACCTTTTCACCTTTCACTTGTGATGCTTGTAATAGTAAAGCATTGGGAGGTGAAGCTGACACACTGTGAGAAAATGACTTCAGTTGAGGCTGGGGTTTATCAGACTTCACAGCATTAGATTCCTTAATAGACCCAGAATGTCGAATTTTTTGGTGAACTCTTCTGATTGTATTATCTTCTTTCACCTGTTGTGTAAATGGCTGCAGCAATGATGATGGTGATGTTTGAGTGGTTGGCCTTAATATAAGAGGGGTTCAACTAAACTTGGACTTCTTATATCTGGACCATGCCTTACCGGAGGTCCAAGCAAGCCAGGTTCTGAAACAAGGTTGGAAAAGATATCATAAAAATACAGCACACATTTTCACAACCAATATCGAAAAACCCAAATAACATACTAAATTTACATACCCTGAGAAGGAATGAGGGTCTTGAGGATCCGGGCAAATGACATTTGAAATTATACCAGAAGGTGGCTGAGAGGTTTTGTGTCTGAACTCAACATGGTTTGCCTTGGGTGGATTGACTGACTCATCAGAAGACTTCCCATCCTGAAGCTACATCAAAATATAAAATCATATCACAATTATTGTAGTAAACTATTGTTCCACAAACATAAACAATACTATAGTCCCAAACATTCATCACCCTGACTCCAACGAAACATTGTAGAAAATTTAAAATGTGCTTGTATAACATATACAACAAAGCAATTCATAAGAAAAGAAGTATTGAAACTTACAAATTGGTTTAACCTTTGTTCCACTCGTACATCGTTCATTCCTTCACTGATGGGGGCATTAGCATTGCTCTTTGGTGCAGAGTAAGGGTCCTACCATCCAATGAACTTGTTAATTTAGAGCATAACTGCCAAATAATAGCACATTATCACATATTGCTAACATCAGATATATTCCAATCAAAGACTCAAATACCTTAAATATCATGCAGTTGCTCACGTCCGGAGGATGAGGTAAACTTACAACCTCATCTTCATAGTAAACTCGAGAAATTCGTTGTAAAAAATCCTCATCAAACTCTCTGGTCATAAGGCATAACAAATCAAAGCATTAGGGGAAGGACACTCTGAGCATATAAAACAGTAGCCTATATACTTACTTGAAAAAATGACCTCTGACATTGCATGCAACATTTCTTGCTATGCATAAGAGAGCAACCGGATTGGCCATCTAATGAAGAATATATGAAACATATGATGATCCTGTCACGGAACAAATTCCATAACAATTTATTATTGCAATACTATTAAGAAAAATGTACCTCTGCCTGTGGAGCATAGTAAGGAGTAAAAGCAGGAACCACATGAACCCTTGGCTGGTCCATGTCTTTCCAAGCCTTTGACCTATCATCAATAACCATTGCCATATTTGGATGGCACCTACCATTCTGGAAGACATTTAGTAAAGATTTTCGCGATCCTGCAAACATCTCAATAAGGATAAGAACAAGAAAAATACTAGATTACCAAAAAGAATTTTGGATCCAAAATGATGTGTCATAATTATTAGCTTTTAGATGAATAAATGGAACATACCACTTTATTTCATCCAACAATCAATATGATTTTTGTTAAAGATTCCTTAAATATTTTACAGAATATGTGGCATTACTCTGAGAACAAATCTGAAAGTAACCACTAAAATAATAAGGAAACAAGACAAAGTAGCTCAAATAACAAATTTGCCCGAATTGTGTTTACTACAAAAACCACAGAAAACTCATACACAAGTTCTTTTTCATGTGTATAAGGTCTCAAAATAAATTCAATGTTTTAGGATGACAATTGACAAGCATCGTTGAAGGTCCAAAACAACAAATCCTTATAGAATTACATGAAACATACCTGATTTGACACAAATCACGTGGTCAAGGATTTGCTTTGAACCAATAAGATGAGCCTCAGGGTCAAGAAGCCTCCACATTTCCAAAGCATAATCCCTTTCAGCCATACTACAAACATAGACTTCAAATCGCTTGCGTTCTTTTGCATTTAAATAGCGTCTAAAATCCTCCCAAGCAGGCCTTAACCTTACTAGCACACTGGTATCACGAATCTGTGTCAAGAAAATGGTGAGACACAAAGGCACTTTGCATAAAAAATCTTCCAAACAACTAAATCCAATTAGCTCCAAGTAAGTCACAAATAAATTTTCCGTGACTCATGATAAATACAAATAATAAGTGCTACACGGTATTCAGTTTAGCCCGATAAAATTGAGAGCTTCACCATATAAGCCCATCGCCGCACTTTTGTGTAACACCTTCAATCACTTTTTGAGCTTATTTGGTTTTCAAAAGTGTCTTCCGCCTTCATTTATTATTTTCAAACTTAATTGCAAAAATGTCAGAGACATGACCCAATTATTTATCCAAAAGCTAAAAAACATATAATATCATTACGACAGATAACTAAATTTTAGAAGGAAAAAGAAATTGACCGTTTAATATTTTCCTCTAATAATTAATATTGAAAATAGTAATGGGAACATAAATTATTTTCTAAAACCAAAGAGGCCTTCCAACATGTGCCATAATAAAGTCAATAACTCCCCATGAATCCTCTGGCAACACCAACTAACCATGAACACAAAAAATTAGACAACAATGCAAATACAAAACAAGAAGATTTCGATATAATAACCTCAGGATTGATGCGAGTAAGAACTATATTCCTTTCTTTCATTCGAATCACAGGCCTAACAACCTTTTTATGACCATCACCCAAAGGAGGCACCTCCTCCATCCGCACACTGAACACCCTCCCATTATCTTCAACACAGTCAGTCTCAGCATACTGCCTCAACAGCTTCCGGTCATCGGAGTAACGCCAAAGCTCTGCCGACATTCTCGAAACCCGCCGAGGATCGGTCTCACGTATGAGCCGGCCCCGCAGCGCCTCCATCCTGTGGTCAAAGGATGTCATGGTATTGGCAACAATGAGTGTCTCATCCAAATCGAACACAATGGCAAGGCACCTCGTATTCAGCATTCTTAAGCATGGGTCGTAGAGGCCTAATGGAACTGAAAAGCACCAGAAACAGAGTGGCTTCTTGCTCTTACTCGGCATTGCCACTAGGTGCATCTCTTCATCCTCAACCACTGACACCAGTGTCTATATATATATACATTCAACATGTAACAAAGAACAAAAACAAGAATTGTAAGCATGCTTTTTAAACCATTGCTGCACAAATTAATTCTAAATGCGTCAAACTTGTATGGTCTTATCATTTCTTTCCTTTTTCAACAGAGCATGTGTTAAGTTTCCACATGTGCTTCCTTTCCTTTTTTTTTTTTTTTTCACTATATGACAGTTCATATTGAAGGGAAGATACGCTTCATTAAAGAGTTTAAGTCATGTTTTCTTACCAATGAAATGTTTAGTGCAGATTGGTTTCAATTTTCATTTTTCATTTTCAGTTTTCAATTTTTCATATTTTATAAAAGAAATTTTGAAAATTCTAAAACTATAATTCTATTTTTAAGTTTAATTTTCAATTTTCAGATTTTTCACAAAATCCAAGATTAAAAAGAAAATAAAACTGAAAACTTAAACAAACTTTAACTTCTTCTTCTTCTTCATTTTTGGTTCAATACATAAAAAGTTGGATGGAGGAAAAGCGTCCAAATTCAAATTAGAACATGTTTCTTAGGCCAACAAAAGCTTATTTTATATTGAAAATACCACAGAACAAATTTGTTCTTGACAATTGCAAACTCTCAATTTAATCTCTAAAAATTTCAAATGTAAGTTAAATTAGTTTTTCTTTAAACAAATTAGTCCTTCAAAAAATTCATAGACATAATAATTCTAAAAAAAATACATTAATTTAAGACTTAAACATGTTTGGTCTCTGAAAATAAATAAATTTTTATTTTAGTTTTTGATGAAAAATTTTGTTTGGCATCAGTTAAAACATACATTTCTAAAACAACTTGATTTTAATTCATGTCATTAGACTATTTAGGTTAAATGTTGAAGCAGCTAATAGAGGATCAATTCATTCAATTATATATGAGAGCCAATAATTATAAGTAATATGGATTAAAATTAAACAATTTTATAAATGTTTTGACTGAAATAAAATAGAAAATTTTATATGGACAAAAACCAAATATACTTATTTTTAGGGATTGAAAATAAATTTATATTTGAATTTACATTACCTTAGAGACTAACTTAGAAATTCTCATTTTTTTGAAAAACGAATTTGTCTTGTGTTATTTTCAATAGAGACTAATTTGAAAGATTTGTCTTTTAGTGATATGTTTGGATATGAAGAGAAAATGAGAGGTAAAAAAATATAAGGAAAGAAACATGAGAGAAAAGTAAGTGTGTTTGCTTTACAGTTCTTTTAGATTGAGGAAAAAAAAAATTTCAGTTTTATTTTTTAGATTCCTTCAAAATCTGAAAAAAACTGAAATGAAAAAGAAAAAGAAAAAGAGAAGAAAGAAATGAATATATAAAAATGACATATATATCCTTGTATATTATAAAGTGTAAATATTTTTATTTAATTTTTAAATATTTATTAGAAATTATATTAATAAGTGATATAATAATGTAAATTATTAATCATGTAAACTGTAAATATAATTTTTATATTAATAATATATTAAAATTAAATTATAACGTATAAATTATGAATGATAAAATAATAGTCTATGTAAAAACTCTTGTGTTGAGAGGCTATTATTGTCAAAACACTAACTAAATTCTCTTTCCTCTCTTTTCTGTGCTACCATGAGAAAAATGGTTTTGGTGGGACCTACCCTATGTTTTCTCTCTACTTGTGTTTTCCACTAAACCAAGTAGAGAAGAAACTCTGTTCCTACTGATTTTCTCTCCCCCAATTATTTCTTCTTCCTTTTTCTATCAAAAGAAACAACCGCTTAATATTAGGGAAATTTTTTTTTTATAGTGTATAAAGCAAGCAATACTTGGATATTATATCAAGGAAAAAATTATGTCATTGTGACCTATGTGGAGGTTTCACCTACAAAAGGAATTCTCCTTCTAAGATTGATAGCCAATGGAACAACACTCAAAAACTTTATAGCGAAGTTTCGTTGGTAAACTTTTATATTAAACAATTATTTTTTAAAAAATTAGAATGCTTTATTTTTAAAAAAATTAATATTTTATTAATGAAATCTTGTCATTTGAAATTTCATTTAAAAAAATTATATTTTATTAAATATGATTGATAAATAATAACAGGTTAATTTTACAAAAAATTTAGTTTTTTTTATGAAATCCTTTATTGGCTGGATTTCACACCTCATATGCATATAAATAATCAAACAAACATATGGTAAATTTTGCCAATGTAGACCATATAGAAAAAAATGACCCGTGAATGTCTTTTCAAGAGAAATTAAAATATGAGTAATTAGTTTCAACATGCATTAATTGGGTAGAAGAATAAGTGAACTTAAAATGAAAAGTAATTAGTTTTTGGACCTGTAAATTTTGGATGCAAGAGGCATGGAGATGGACGAGTTCGGATTGTTGTGTAGGGAGTGAGGATTCGAGCTTGCATCGTACGGAGAATTGGGAAATGGTTTGGAGGATGGAAATTGGAGGACAACGTTGGCTTCTTGGGGAAATGCGGTGGATTCGAAACTCGTTGTTTGGAAAATAGAATTTCTGGCCGAGGACAGGGATGGTGTGCAATTCCCCAAACGCACGTCGCCGTGGTAAATGTCGGACTTGAAACCAAAACGACTCATTGCTTCGCCGATTTCTTTTCTCTTTTCTTTTTAGTTTTTTGTGCATTGGGTGAAGAGAGATTGTGTGTAATTGGATTTCAACAAAAACAGTATAAAAGGGTCACACAAATAAGAGGCTATTGGAAATTGTGTTGAAGAAGGTTCTTTTGAGTTGTTCCTGAGCTTCTCATGATTTCTCTCTCATACCCTCTTTTGCCACTCAGAATAAACTCTCCTATAACTCTTTCATTAGTCTTTAATTTTGTTGAGTTTTTTGCATTTATTGTAAAGGAAGATTCATTTGTGTATCAAATTATTGAAATATACTTCCGATGTGCTCAAAATGAAAACAATCTTATTTCTTCTTCAAATTCAAACTTGGTGCACATGAAGAGGTGGATTGAATTCAGCTTGAACTTTAAAATCAAACTTTATAGAAGTTATTTTTTCAGGATTTGGATTTTAAAGAGTAAAATGAGATAATTTTATTTTTAAATCAATAAAGTTAAAAAAAGGGCTCTTTTCATTTTATTGATCTAAAGCTGAAATTCATCATTTTACTTTCTAAAGTGAAATCCTCACTTTTAAAAATCCAAATCCCTTTTTTCGATATGCATAAAATAATAATAAAAAATTATCTTTTTGTTTTCCATGAATGTGTAACTGTTGTATGTATCGAGTTGAATTGAAATATGAAACTGTTACATTTGTGTCTAAAATTATTGAGGTGCCCTTATAGCAAGCCAGAAATGAAAATATATTATCTCTCCAAAAAATACATAACTGCTACACGTGAAGAGCTAAATCGAGTTTAATTTTAATTTTAAAATTAGGTTTAATAACAACTCTTTTTCCACCATTTTCTCTCACTCTTTGGCCAGCCTTTGATTTCAAGCAACTATAGAGCTTTTGCATTTAGTGTAACATTTTGATGTCAATTTTAACATTCATTCTATTATTGTTGAAGGAGACGAACAGTTGAAATGAGTGGAAATCACAACTCATCCAACAATGTTAGGATAAATGTAAATGGAACACTCAAAAGCAAGTGTTGAAATAGCATCATTATTATTGTAAAAGAAGATAAATTTATGTATGAAATTACTGAAATATTCTTGTGGCACGCTCAAAATGAAAACAATTTTACTTCTCCTTGAAATTCAAACTTGGTCCACACGACGGACGAGGTTGGTTTAATGTAACTTTAACTCTAAAATAAAACTTTATAGAAGTTAATTATTTGTCTATACGCTCAAAATGAACAAAGTATTTTTGTTTTAATGAATGTGCAACAATTGTATGGGTCAAGTTGGATTGAAATACGAAACTGGTATATTCGTGTCTAAAATTATCGAGGCGCCCTTATAGCACACTTGAAATGAAAATGTCTTATTTCTCTATAAAATACATAACTGTTACATGTGATAAGCTAGATCAAGTTTAATTTTAATTTTAAAATCAAAGTTAATAACAATTCTTCTTCAATCAATTCTAATTAATTTGATACACTTAATTTCTATGCTATCTACACAAAATAGAGTCTATCCAATCATGAAAAATACCATGTGTCAATACCTCCTTTCTCACTTCGCCTTTAAATTTTCAGCCACAACCAAGTACCAATAATATTTTCTGCTGATAATTTTCCATAATTGTTATATTAACCAGTGGGCTTGTTTAGTTACAATTTTGAGAGAAATACTTTTTCAAAAGCAGAATTAAAATGAAGCAAAAATTTTCTATATGTTTAAATATAATTATAGAAGTACTTCTTATTATAATTAGAAGTTATTAAATTATTTCAATAAAATAGATACAGAAGTACTTTTTTAGATAAAATTAAAATTAAAGATATGATTTGTGCAATGATAGCTTTGTAATTTAAATAATTTTAAAAAATAGCCATCAACATTTTCTCTTTTCTATTGTTTTTGCTTTTGGTGACAAACATGCAAGTAAATCTTAAAAATATTTTATAAAAAAATATTTTTTCCCTCCCAAAATTTTATCCAAATGAGCTCATATTATTACCTTTTCAATTACCCTTTAACTCTAATTGATTCTAATTAATTTGATATACTTAATTTTAGCATATATGCCTATTCAATCTATGCATAAAATTTTAGCATGTGTTACATTTCTTCTCTACAGCCTCTGCACATGCATTTATGTGTTCTTTCTTTTTTTATTTTCTTTTTAATTTTTCCCTATTGACTCAATGTTTTTTTTTCCCTCTTACTTTAGGTGATGTCTGCTCAGTTATTTGAGCAATTTGGTGAAATCTTGTGATATATTATATATAAGGATTGTTAACTTTCACACTTTCATATAAAAGTTAACAATTTACACTTTTTGTTTTGGACTAAAAACCCATTTCTATTTTTTGTGAATAAGCTTTTAGTCTATGGTAGTTATCTAATTTTGTTTGATTTACATTAACTCCTACATTTACTTTTCTCTCACTTCACTAATATCTTCTCATCTCTTTCTCTTGCCACCATTTTTAATTAACTTATATTTTAAAATAATTTTAATTAGTTATTAATTTAATTTTCCTATTGAACAATATTTTTCCTTTTTTTTCTGTAAAAATGCTTCAGATTACATAAACAATTTGAACGAAAATAAAAATATTGGTAGAAATGTAGTCTTCGATTCATACATAAACATATTATATAGAAGATGTTATATCAAAAACAATTTCAAGGGGATATACATCTGTATAATAAAGGAATATATTATTCACTGATCATTTTTTTGGTTCATAAACAGTGCTCTGTTTTTTTAAAGTTTTTTTACTTCATCTTCTAAAAACAATCTAGCTGCCACCAACTGACACTTCTCTTTCTCTTCTTTTAATAATAATAGAATATATAAATAAATAATTTATTATAGTAATAACATATAACATCTACCAAAACAATTAATAACATATAACTAAATAATAATAGAATAATATATTATCAATAAATAATATATAAACTGAATAAAATATATATTAAAATATAATAATATAAAAATAAATAGTAATATAAACAAATCATTATATTATATAATATAATATAAAACAAACAAACAAATAATATATAAAGCAAAGAAAATAAACAATATAAATATATTATTAAAATTAATATGCTAATAGATATATTTATGAATAAAAAAAATTCATTATTAAAATAAATAATTTATGACAAATAATGATAAATTATATTGGTATAATATAACTATGTAATAAAATTAAAATATTTAAAATAATTGATAAAATTAATAGTCTAGTTATCACATTCTGAAAACTTATATGGAAATGGTTGTTAAAAATTATATTTTATAGGTTTTTATTTATTTCACAAGTAGAAATAGAAATTTTTAAAATGTATAAGAGAAAGAAAATGTTATGTTCTTTCAAACACAAATTTATAATTGTTGCTTTTTCATCTTCTCATCCATGAACAAACACCCAATAAGGATGGGGTCTTTTTCTTTGTTTTTTACACAATTTTTTGTTGCACATTGTTCACTACAAAATATATATAAGTCATGGTTATATTATGTTTCAACTATTTCTTAATTATTACATAAATTGTTTTTAAAATTTTTTTAGAAAAAGAATTTAACCCTCTTGAGATATTAAAAAAATGACACTCTCAATTTGTTTACAAAACATGTACTACACCCGATTTTACTATGATTGTGTTTGGGATGTTATATTAAATCACATGATAAATAAGCTATCAATACTATCCATTATGCACTCCTTTGTTGTTTGGTACATGCAACCTGTTATAGAAGCTTAAAAGCATATATATTCTAGCCACTCTTTCAAAGTTAGATTTTTTATATATTATTAAATCAAAATAATTTTTAAGTAAAAGATGAATTTAGTTTCTATACACTAATAATACAAAATAAACATTGGTTGATGACTTAATGTGATGTACAATTTTCTTGAATTTTTATTGCTTAACAATATGAAATTGCTTTAAATGATCAATGTATATAAATTAAATTCATAAATAATATTGAAATTATATTAAAAATTTAAAATAATTAATTAAAATTTTATAAAATATAGGGATTAAATTGAAATTTTTTGTACAATAAAAAGACTTGATTGGAAGAGTTTTGTCCATTATAGGGACTTAAGTAAAAAAAATTTAATTACAGGGATTTGATTCAAAATTTTTATATAATATAGGGATTTTACTATAAATTTTAAACTATCAGACCTAATTAAAAATTGAATAAAATTATAAAGGCTTTTAGAGTAATTAAACCTAAAAAAATTATACACTTTTATATTTTTTATTATTTTTATGTTTAAATTAGTTCACTTAACTTCCATATCAAAAAACAAAAATTGTTCACTTTGATTAGAATATTTTTATACACTGTATATAGATTTTAAATTATGAATTTTTAAATAAATTTAATGTATGATAATATTTTATTTTTTTAATATTAGATAAATCTTACCTTACCACTTGACTATATAAATTGAACAATTGATTGATTATCCTTATATTAATAGACTTATGCCTAAGACCCAAACAAATGATACATTTTATGTTACTTTAACATTTTTATATTTTATAAAGATAATATTTTATATTTGTTTTCTAAAATATTTATATTAATTGTTATATTAATTTTATTGTATAAATAAAATAATAGATACTTTGTGTCCGGTTTTATGTACCAGTTGAAGGTATACTGGATCTCAAATCACTTAACGGTAATCATCTCTTTTTATGTTTGGATCGGATTTGCCTCTTTGGTTTTTATGTTGCAACTTTATACTCTTAAGGTATATTTGGTTGGAGAGTAAAAATATGAGTAAATTTTTCATAAATAAGATTCATGTGTAATTTTACATATGAAGCTCATTCATGAAAATTTATACCCTATTTTTACCCCTAAACCAACATATACCCTTAATATTTATCTCTTTATTGGTCAAATAATTAATTTGTTCTTTCATTTTATTGTTTTCCTGAGTTATGTTGCATTGTGTGTTTTTTGGCAAATTCACAGATGGATTTATAGAAATTTTAGATGAGTTAGTTGATGAAAAATTTTTGTTTATGTCTCTCGTTTTTCCTTAATTGAAATTTCATTGAAATAAATCACGATTTTTTCAGCGGTTATATTAATATGATAACTCTTTTGTGTTTCTTTTGCAGTAGTACAATGGCTCTCCACCTGAATTGTTGGTAATTTTCATTTTGTTTTTCTTTTATTTGATTTAAATCTTATTGTTCTTTCATCACCTTTTCTTTTTTTTTTTTCCTTTGATTTTTTTTAATGATTTCATGACTTTCACAGCTTCAAACGGTGTTCATCTTTTCATGAATTGTTCTTTGTTTCATTCCATTATAATTTTCTATTAATTCTATTTTTTTTCCTAATATTGTAGCTTGAATAACAAAACAATTTTATTATTTAATTTTTTTTAGTTTAATTATCTAATGTCCCTTATAATTTCACTCAATTTCTAATGCCCCTATAGTTTAAAAGTTTTTAATTAGGTTCTTATAATATATAAACTTTTTCAATTGAATACTTGTAAGTAATAACCGTTACAAAAAATAGAATATTCTTATTATATTACATTTCTATCTAGTATATTTCTATAATGTTCCTAGTATATACTAGATATATTTCATTTTTTGCAATGATTACTATTCACAGAAACTCAATTGAAAAATTTTATATAATATAGGGGCTTAATTAAAAAATTTTAAACTTAGAACCTTATTGAAAATTGAGTAAAATTATAAAAACCTACTAAGTAATTAAATTTTTTTTTGTCTCAATTGATTATTTGCTCAATTGATTCTTACATGATATGGAGTGTTTTAGATTTCTTTTCTTACATTCACATTCCCTAAATTTCAATGATATTATACTTACTCTCAGTTTTTAAATTGACATTAAAGCTCTTTTCATCTATCATAGAGTTAGTCTCAATTAGAATATATATGGATGACTATAGTGAAAAGAGTGATTTATTATGAGAATATGAGACACAAATATGAATCAAATCATGTATGGATGGTCAAAATTAAAAGTTATTAATGTTAGTTAAGAATCACTTTTATCATTTAAAACTAACAATATAAGAGTTAACATCTATTAACGCCAAAGATGAAATGGGGATTATACCCCCCATGTGATTGCACTCTCTTCCTCTTTTCTGTATCATCTTTTTCGAATGTGTCAAGTTGGATTGAAATATGAAAAAATTACATTTGTGTCTAAAATTACTAAAGTGGCATTATAGCAATGAAAATATCTTATTTCTCCATAAAATACAAAACTGCTACATATGACTAGCTGGATCAGGTTTAATTTTAAATTTAAAATAAAACTTAATAAGAATTCTTTTTCTATCATTCTCTCTCACTCTTTGATTGATAGGATTGAAAATAGGTTAGATTAACTTTAACTTAAATGGTATTATCAAAATATTACCTAGCTTAACTTATTAATATATACTTATTTTATGGTCTTTAATCTGACTTTTTTTAAAAATTTGACTCATCTTAAAAATATGTTTGATCATAGAATTTTTAGATAAATTTCTCTAACCTCCCCTATCAAGGGTTTGGTGATTTTCACTCATATTCCTATCTGTTTTTAAAATACAGAATGTGCAAAATAAATAACCAAATAAATTAGGAAAAAAAAATACGCCTGTCAATCAACCCGTAAACATTCCAGATAGTGATGATGGGACAGTGAAGCACTGAAGCTCAAGGCAGCGATTTCTTAACAAGAATCTTTATCCTCTGTGCTCAACTCCACCCCATATCCCAACGCCTCACAACACTACTCGCAACGTTCAGATATTTTTAGGCAACAGCACACAAGTCGACGACACCAGTCAGACTCGACCGCACGGTAGAAAACCCACTGACCCTTAAGGCACACGATTCGAAGACGCTGAAACCGAGACTTTACCTCACCATAGGAGAGGAGGGCCTCGCCGGAAAAACCCCGAAATAACAGATACCGAAACCTTCGCCGGGAAAAAAATTGCCATGTCATCGTTCGCGAGCTCAGCTCCGCCGTTCGACGACGATGATGGCGGCTACGATCCACGGCTCCAGTCTCAGCGATTCGACTCGTTCTCCAACTTCGACGCCGACTCGGTCAAGAACTCGGCCGGTGACTCGTCACCGATATTCGGCGGCGGCGGCGGGTCGTACGGCGCGGGAGACGACGTGTTCTCGTCGCAGGCGGTGCCAGATGCTCCGTCTCCGCCGTACGCCGGCGCCGGGGCATTCGCGGCGTTCTCGCCGGAGCGGAACGGTGAGGATATCGGCGGAGGTTTCGGCGGCTCCGATGGCCCGATCCTGCCGCCTCAGGCGGAGTTCGTGCCGGAGGAGGGGTTTGCACTGAGGGAGTGGCGAAGGTAAACAAAAACAACTTTGTGATCAGTGTTTTGTTCTCTTTGAAAATTGACTGAGAATTGAAAAATTGTCATTATTAATCATTAATAATTTTTATTAGTACTTTTCTTAACTGTTAAGAAACTCGTTTTGCTGAATTTTGAATTTTTAAGGAATTTTCATTATCCTATTTTGATTTAGGAACGAATTTGGGGATTTAATTTACTCTTGATTGTGGTGACGATGATGAGTTTGATGACGGTGCAGGCAAAACGCGATTCGATTGGAGGAGAAGGAGAAGAAGGAGAAGGAGATGAGGATGCAGATCATAGAGGAGGCAGATGAGTACAAAATTGAGTTCTACAGGAAGCGTGAGGTTAATGTTGAGAGCAACAAGGCTACTAACAGGGAAAGAGAAAAGGTAAACATTCAATTGATTTTCAGTTTTCATTTTCATTTCACGTTTTTTTGTTTTTAGAATTTTGCTAAAAATTGGTGAAAATAAGAAATGAAAACTGAAGGCAAGATTTTATTGTTTTTTCCTTTGCAAAATCCCGAAACTAGAAAACAGAAAATCGGACCAATAAGCGAACAGACCCTTATTTCCTATGCGTGTGTGTGGGTTTTTTTTTTGGTTTAATTCTTCAAAGTTTAAACACTCATTAAAGGTTGGAATTTTTTTTCTGGATTGAGTGCTATGAGAATTTCAGTGGCAATCTGCGTGATCCTGCTAGATCAAAATTTAATTTGTATCTTTTTTTTTTTTAAGAAATGGCATAGGTTTATTACTGCTTTTGTGATCAAAGGGAGACAAATCCTAATTATGGCGTTTGATATAGGAAGTGGGAAGTGGGATGTATCATGTGTGAGAAGATTTTAGAAAATGTGGCGTTTTGCCCGCATCATGGAATATTAATGTGTTGGATTGGTCAGTTTTTAACCCATGATTTATTGATACTGTTGTTTGACGAAGGATTTTTGCTTTTACATTGGATTTGATGTGGATAACCAGACGTTGATAAATTAAACCTGGCCCCTGGTCCAAGTATCATATTTTGTGATTCTGAGAAGCCATTCTTTGTTCAAGCCTGGGCAGTTTTAGCTCATTGTTTGACTATCATCTGGTTTAAGTTACCTTGTTACTGACCCTGAGAAGATTGGAATTCACATGTATTGATTCACCCTTAATTTAGTCACAAGCTTATGAAAGAGTTAGTAATTTAGCTTCTTCTAGTTCTTCATATTCTCATATTTTCAGTTGTACTGGCAGTATCTCATGTTGTAGTCCTGTGTAAACCATAGCTGCTGTGGCTTTTTTAGATATAGGAACATTTTTCCCTTAAAGCCCTCCTTTTTCCCCAGAAGTGTTACATGTGGTAATTTATGAAACTGTGTCAACTATATATGTCAATAGTATGATTATTTTAGGCAACAGCTTTGTTTGGATTTGTTTTGTGAACTTTTAAGCCATTGTGTTAAATATTTTTTTGATGTATGTGATCTGGAAGCTATTTTTGGCAAGCCGAGAGAAGTTTCATGCTGAAGCCAACAAAAACTACTGGAAGGCAATTGGGGAACTTATACCCACGAAGTGCCTGCTATAGAGACAAGAGGGAAAAAGGACAAAGAGAAGAAGCCTTCTATAGTTGTAATCCAGGGGCCAAAGCCAGGGAAGCCAACTGACCTTTCAAGAATGCGCCAGATATTATTAAAGCTCAAGCATAATCCCCCTCCACATATGAAGCCCAAGCCACCCCCATCATCAGAAACCAAAAAGGATGCTAAAACTGGACCTCCTGATGGAGCTAGTACAAGTACGTCACCTCCCAAGGTTGTGCCTGCGGCAACTCCCGAGGCTGTTGCCGCAGCTTGAGTTGGATGCTATTTTCTCAACCTATATGGTAAAATCAGTTAGTCAGGTTTGTGAGCATTTTAATGTAGTTGTTTAGCAATGTGTTATGTAGAAAATATCTGTATTGTTTTTGGTTGTTCGGTGTGATGGTATATTCTTATCCTTAGAACCTAATTTTGGCTGCTGTCTCCTTGTTTGTGGCCTACATTCCTCATGTTCGCTATAGATATTTTGTTAATATGCAATGCTTTGTCTTTGAATTTAGCATCTTATCCTGATAAATCGTGATAATTGACACTATACAAATCATTGTTACTTCCTAGGAACAATAATCAAAGTTTCAATATTAAAAAAATAATAATAATAATCAAACTGTTTTGTTGTTTCAGATTGTATAATTCTAAGATATAATTCTTGTTTACTCTACTAACATAAACAGTTCACCATCCACTCAATTCTATATATATTGCATACATGACTTTTATGTTTTACTATTTACTAATTATGAAAGATTTAATGGTGAATATTTATTTCTCTTCCTTACAATAAACTACTTTCACTTGATATATTGCAATGCATTGAAATATTGAGTGAGAGGACTGCCGGACCAAATTTTTGTCATTGATGCATGTTGTCGAGACTAAAAGTTAGTGATAGAATGTTTAGATTTCTTGCTTAGCTTTAACCTTTGGGCATTGGTATATATGTCTCTTATTTGCCTTCCCTCAAATGATATCTAAAAGAAATATTCAAATCATTTATTGTTTAGCTTTAACCTTTGGAAATTGAGACTTAGCAGTAAATTATCAACGCGACTATATGATACCAACTAAAAAACAACTATCATGTGGTAACATGGTCTAACAACGAGGTAGAGAAGATAAATCTTCTTAATACTGATATCTCCTTTGTTTCATTTGCGATAAAAAAAAAAAGGGTATTAACATAACAAGCTAGATATTATGGAGATAAGAATGCTGTAATGGATGAGTAGTCACACAAGATATGAAAGAGTAAAGAATAAATGTATTAGAAAGAAAATTGAGGTCATGTCTATCATTGAAAGGATGGTAAAATCTTGCCTTAGGTGGTTCAGACCTATTTGGGGAAATGACAAATGCTCTAGTAAGAGAGTGATCAATGAGAATAGTATCATAATTAAAGGCAGAGGGAGACCAAGGAAAACTATTGGGAAAATAATTTTAAAGGATTTAAATATTAATGAATTTAACATGAATATGATATTATAGAGCTCTATAACATTACTTGATCTATGTAGCTAACTTCATTTAATAGGACAAGACATACTTGTTGCTATTGTTAGTGATATCTCCTTTGTGATTAATTTCCTATATATACATATATCAGTTAGGATCAAGTTACATTGGCTTTAAGAGGATATTAGGCCATTAAATAACTTTTTATTTGTGTAAATTTTTACAAAGTCTACCGTTGGATTAGAAGCTCACATTGTATAGACCAAGTTTGTAAAATTTCAAATTAATCTAAGATTGTTTGCCATAGTTTTTATATACATCAAAATCAATGTAATATATATACTTAAAATAAACAAAAATAATAGCTACATGATTGCATTGTTATTGATGCTCAACTTTTATGAAATTTGACACAAATAATTTTTATAATAGGTAATTGTAATTCAACGATTAGTCGATCAAAAAATTATTTTATTGAAAGCTATAAAGTGTAACTTTGCTTAAGTTATACCAGGATAACTTAACTTATCATACATATATATATATATATAGAGAGAGAGAGAGAGGATCTGGTTTTTTAGTCTTTGCATACTTCATTTGATAACTTTTCGTAGCATTAAAATTTCATCAATCAACCAATTGAATTTAAAGTTTCTATAGAGTAAATTAAATGTATAAAATTTCATACAATTTGAAAATAATTTTATAGTTTATAATTTCATTTTATTTGGATAGATAGCATATTTTTAAATACAAGGAAATATCAATTCATAAATTATACAATTATTATTATCCAATTTTTTTAAAAAATGTTTAATCATCAATATAATACAATATAAATCAACTGTCAGTATAATACAATATCTATTGACACTCGAGCATTCAGTGCATGCAAATAATTTCTTAATACTTTTTGTAATCTAAGTTTTAAAAAATCGAACAATTTTTGTTGGGACAGTGGGCTGTATTTTCCCGAGGATTCCATGTAAAATTTTGTTTGTTTGTTTCGGATTTTATTTTAAGGTTTTTCACCAGCTTGGACGGATTGAGCCGTAGGCATTTTTTGGCACCAATGTTTCTTCTCCTGGCCCACGTTCCATGGTACTCACGTTGACCTATTTTGACGGCACTAATAAGCCATAAACGCCCAAAACAATCTCCTGCATAAGGAAAATAATTAAAAAAGAAAGTTCGACCAAAAGAAAGGAACAGATCCAAAAAACCAAAACAGAAATAAGGGAACAACATGAAAACAATACTCCATTTATCATTTATTCAGAATACTCCTTTTGTGTGAAGAAACAACCATGATCCAAATACAGGCTAAAAGAATAACAAGCTGCATACTCTATGGGCCAATAGAGCTTACACCGCCATGATCCAAATACATGTCGTTAATTAGAAACAACACTTCCAACCTTAAGCTTGTCAGCAGCTAACACATAAGAGACAGGAACCAACTGTTTCCGAGCCCCATGTAAAATTTCCTCCTCAATTTGATTGTCTCCCTCTTCAATAGATCGACCACCTTCACTTTCTATACCAATTAGCTTGTGCTTGCTCATCCCAGCAAACATTTTTCTTCTGATTTCTTTCCGTGCTTCCCTTTCAGAAAGCTTCAGATCTTTAAAGCCCTGTTCAAACTTGGCTTCGTCGTCTGGTGAAAAGAACACAACCTCCTTCTTGCCAAGCTCTTCATAGAGCTTCTCCATCTTCGCCTTCCAGAAAAGTCCTATCTCTGTGTCCATCTTGTGGTATGGCGTTTTCAGCAAGTACTCATCAATCCCACCTGCCTTGTCTATGCAACGAAGGGCGTGGGTGGTGACTTTAACACGAATGTGACGATCCAGGATGTAACTGAAGAGCCGCTTCTCCTGGACATTAGGTTTCCAAGTTCTCCTTGTCCTATCAACACCATTCAACAAAGGAAAAGTTCTCGTCAATATTGCAGTCTTTTTCGTTCTTTCTTCCTAACAAAAATTTAACAGGTTAAATAACATTCTTGACACAAAATTGACCAACCAAAAATAATATGCAAGTTCTGGACTGAGTTGGGATCAGTAGACCGACACAATGATTCATTCTTTTACTATCATGCATTTACTTAGATTAGACAAGACCTGCAAGCATAAGTTTTGGATCCATATCCAGTCTAACAAATATAGACAACTGTTAACAGTATTTGTACCTCAGAACAAAAGTTCTAGCAAATTACTATTGTTACTTATTATTAAACATCCAAGACTAATGCATGTACTGGCTTCAAGCCAGACCCATCAAGAAATCAAAGCTTTGACAATCATCATATGAATAGAAAAGACCAATTCTATAACAATGGTAGTATAAGGAAACCATGAGAAATAGCAGTCAACAAGGTTCAGAACTCAGGAGTATAACCACTGGTACTGAGTCTGTTGAAGAAATTTATCCAATGTTAGCCCGACTTGGAAACAGTCCAAGAAATTGAGAGTTTTTGCTAATGGTTGCAACCAACCATCACCAATTACATGATTCAACGTGCATGTGATTTGAATGGCTCAATATGTGGAGAGAAAAGTAGCAAGCTAATCATTTCTCTTTACAAATCCTACATATAGGGATGGACCATCCATGACTTTATCTGCCTAGTGGATCCAAAGATGACTAGAAACTAGACTCTATATCCATCTCGAAACATAAATCCTTAGTCTTGTACTGTTGAATATTGATAATCTTGAGATAATAAACCGAGGTATAACAAGCATCTTAGTTCTTAATGAAATTTACATAAAATATGATCATGCGAATATGAAATATCAATTACCATTCCAATATTTTTGGCACTTACATTCTGAAAAGACCAAAAGTCAGTACTGACTAAACAACTCAAATATGAGAACCAGTACAAGAACAGTATTTGAGTTCAAAACAAATCAAACATGGCTAATTTAAAAAATGGAAACATGAAAATGTTGTTTACCAATCCAATCAATTTAGAATCAACATTTTTTTCGTAGAAAATTAAGAATTGACATCGATCTCTTCTACATTATGATAATTGAAAATTAGAAATGATGTCTGCAAATACATTATTTAAATAATTCTTATCACACATGCCATCCCCTGTCCCCATTCCCCAACAGCTCTGACTAATAGGATATGTTGAATTCGTATTTCAATAAAGAAAAAAGGTAGTTTTTGAATTTGCAGCACTTAGTGCAAAGTTAATTAGAAGTTGGCTTTAGCTGAAATTATCTATTATAGCATACTTAATCCTTGTTAACCATTATTTAGCCCCATTTTAAACATTAACTTGATAGTTGATACAGACAGTAACAGAGGATCAAAAATATCATCATCATCATAGATAGCATCCAAACGATCCAGAATCTGTAAATAAGATCTACCACTACAAGCTATAGCATGAAATTTTCCAACACATCAAACAAGAAGCAGCAATTACAAAAATGAATAACAAGCTACGAACTTGTTACCGCCATCTTCACTGACACTATTGCCAAACTGAATGTGTCGCCCTGCATAGACCGCGTTGGCACGACCCATGATGACCCTGCTTTGCGGTATGCATTTCTCTACAGATTCCTTCACTCTAGGAGGCAAACTGCTCTCTCCAACTTTCTTCACAACTTTCTTCATCATCTCCTTTCCTCTAAATGCCATTTTCCTTATCAATTCTCACTACAGTTCTCGTTCTGTACATAATTTAAGATGTCAAATCAATGAACAAAAAGCACATCATAGATCGCAGCTGATAAATCATAGGGCTTTTGATACCATGAAACTATGAAAGTGTTTCAGCACAGCATAGTCTCCCAAGTGCTCACATAATTATTTCACTAAAAATGTTTTGATACACATGCGTGTTTATCTTAACAGATATGAGTATCTAATAATTTCTCCTACATTATACCTACTCCCATCTTCACTACCTCTCTTGCCCAGCTTAAAACAAAATAAACTATTGAAATTTCACCCTAGAAAAACTTCAAATCTGAACCAAAAGAAAAAAAAAGAAAGCAAAAATCTTATGTCAATCAAGTCCAAATACTAAGCACACAATAAACAAGCTATCCATCAAATTAGCCAATATTGGAGAAAATCAAAAGAGCACTATGAATGTGAATCAGTGCCAAGTGAAAAAGATCAGATTTAGACAAAAACAACAAAGAGCTCAAACAAATGAAGAGAACCGAATTCGAAGAACTCACAAAAAATGAATCGTGCGACTTTGTTGTTGAACGACGAAGAAGAAGGGAAAAGTGCGATTAGTTGGAAACACGCCTCGAATTCGAAGGAAGAATCGTTGAAGAAGGATTCAAATCGGTAATGGAGAAAGGAGAAATGAAATTTGGGGATTAGGGTTTAACAACAATTGGAAGAAGAATAAAGGGTTTGGATAATAGGGGTGCAGTGTAATAGTCTGGGGTTTAGGCCTTTAGCTAAACTAAACTGTCTTTTCTGTGTTCAGGCATTCCTAATTACTGTTTTATTTTATTTTAATTTTGTTTAATTTTTATTTTTAAAAATTTATGAAAAAAAATTAAAAATAGTAAAAATAATAAAATTTTCTTTTAATTTTTTTTTCTAATTTTATCTATTTTATTCATGAAATTCTGAAAATAAGAGATGAAAACAGGAATAAAAATAATAACCAAAAGACTTTTAGATTAACATATGTGTATTTTAAGATTAGAATATTTTAGCATTGGATCCTTGTTGTTGGTGATTTGTATTTTTTTTTTCAGTAAAACTAAGCTTTGATGCTTAAAAGATTTGTGCTTTAATATATTAGTCATATATTTGAGTCTTCAAAAGATTTAGAATTATAATATTTTGGTTATTAGAAGTTTAGTGTATATACTTTAATCTTTGGATAAAATGCACTTACCTCATTGAAGTATCAAAAAATATCCATTCCATTTGTTTAAAAATTACACTTTATCTCATTTCATTAAGGATGTTTTGATGTTTTTTTCTTTTATAATTTATTTTTTATAAATTATATACTAAATAATAAAATAATTATAAAATAAGTAATAAATTTAATTTCTATATATTGATAATATAAAATAAATATTGACAAATAACACAATTATTGTATAGAAATTAAAGTCATTACTTATTTTATAATTATTTTTTATTGTTTAGTATATAATTTATAAAAAAAATTATAAAAAAGAAAATACCAAACACACCCTTAGTGAAAATAGGAGTGTAGGTTTTTTAAACAAATAGAATTGAAGTGTCATTTCTGATACCTAAAGGAAGAGTTGTATTTTATCCTTAAGCTTTTAAAGATTTGCATAAGCACCCCCAATGTAAAAGAAAGATTAATTGTATATATTTCAGCCTCTAAAAATTAATATTTTAACACTTTAGTTTATTGTTATATTTTTTTTTTAGACTTCTGTATAACGCCAAATATTTAGAGAACTTAATTGTATGTATTGAACTTTTGAGGGTCTGAAGTGTCAAAATTCCAAATAATTGAGGAATTCAAGTGTATGCAATTGATTTTTCAAAAATAAATGTTAAAACATAAATATTTCATGGGTCAAAATATAGAATTATTTATTTTTTATTTTTATGCAATTTGTAACTACATTTATACGCACTTTACATATTTGAAGGTATAGTCTTAGTTTAGACTAAACCAAACTTTTTCCTTAATTTAAACTTTAATTACATGAAAAAAGTTGCATATTTTAGGTTTGAAATAAGAAATTAACTTTATATTAAATAATAATTTTTATTCTAATATTTTCAATTTGATATAATTTGGTTCTAACAAATTTTTTATATCAATTTAGTCTTAGTATTTTTAATTTTAACATAAATTTAGTCATTATGTTGGATCATTCCACTAACAAAATGACTAAATAGATATTGAAATAAAAAATATTAAGAGTGACTTGATGTCAAAATTAAAAATATTCAAACTAAATTAATGTAAAAAATCTTGTTAGCTAGTCTAAACCGATGTCAAAAATTTTGTTAAGATCAAATTGATTTCAAATTGAGAACATTATAGTGACCAAAAAAGTATTTACTCCTAATTTTAATATAAAATATTAATTTTGAAGTACTATTAGTGTAAAAAAATTATATTGTTATTAGTCATATATTTTTATTTGTAAGACTTTCAGAATGATGGATGGTTTAATTGACTACTTTTACTAATATACGGCAATATGAAGGTTTATGTAAATTTTCTTTTAACTGATAGTATACGTAAATTAAAACCTTAATATGATAAGTTATTTTATATGGTTAATTAATTATATGCTATTTAATTTTTTGTATGGCTTTTAAAGTAGCTAATGAAAATTTATCAAAAAAGGTAGCTACTGAAGTATATTTTAATGACATGATTAAGTGCTTATATAACAAAAATTAATTTTAATGTATTAATAATATAATTTTTTTAATTTATATTGTTATCAAATCAAATCTTCTTACTCGTATAACTCTCTAATGATGAGATTAGAATGAAACATGTTTTACTGACAAGCGTAAACGATTTTTTTTTTGTCATATATATATTTTTTAAAGCACAAGAAAAGGCAAATAATCTTCAAAAGTCCCTTTTTAGCTAGTGAAAACAAAAGTTTTTATTTTATCTCCAAGGTGTAATCAAATGCACTCAATAAATACCAGAAGAATTTGCAATACTTTCTTTGCGATCACTGCTGTACTATTTTCCTCTTTTAAGAGTCTTATGAGAATTGAATTTTACATTTTTTGTTTAAAATTAAAACATAAACAAAGAAATTATCTGCAATGCATAGCCTACCAAGTAGCATGCATAAAATGAAACATCTTAGTTTCATCATTATTACTGCCAATTTTTCAGTACGAAGTTCCTTTATTTTTTTTGAAAAAACAAGAAGTTTAATTATTATGAAAAATCTTTATAATTTTATTCAATTTTCAATTAAGTCTTTATAATTTAAAAATTTATAAGTAGATCTCTATAATGTATGTAATTTTTTAATCAAATTCCTAATGTTATAAAAAACTGAATATTCATAGAATATTATATTTATGAGAGTATAAAGAGGGGGATATATATATATATATATATATATATATATATATATATATATATATATATATGTCCTATGTAAACGATTCAAATAACTGTTCATTTAAAATGGTGGAAATGGTACATAAATGGCAAGACAAAATCAAGAAGGATAGTTATTATAAATACATCTGTGTTGTTTTGATTATATCAAATAATTTTAGCTCTTTTGATCTAAAAGCTGTTTTTGATCAATGGTTTTGTAGTTAATTGGCATGCACTGAAAAGTTTAAAGCAATACGCTTTGAAACTCAGAATCTCATAGTTACAACTTACAATTAATTTCGTTTTGTAGTGTGTTTTTGTGAACCTTTTTTTTTTTCTTCTCTTTTTGGTTTGTCCACTTGCAAGATAGGAATTCTCACATCAAGAATTTCAAAATTTCTAATTAATTTTGTACAAAAAGAGAAAAGATGAAAGACTTAAACTTCGGAGATTTTATTTGTTTGTGGAGCTTAACACTCAATAGAAAGTTTTGCAAAACAATTCAAATATTATAGTTTATCCTATATTAATTTATATCATAAAAGTTGCATTTTTAATGAAAATACAGGTTGAGAGAAGACCTGTCTAAAGACTAGTCTTGATCCTATGTCAAGAATAATCTTTAGACTCATAGAAGGCATACAAGAATACTTATATATAATTCATCATAAAATAAATCAAATTTAGGCGTTTAGAATCAATCCAACCCGACCAAAACCTGAAAATAACTTAGAAGAAGTGCATCAAGGTAAGTACAGAGCTATGAAATTGAGTTCTATCATAGTTCTTGATTTTTCTTTTTCTCTAATTTGTGTCCTATTAAAAGAAATTTAATATTGGCCCATTTTTCTTTCTAGGCTACAGAAGCGCTAAACTACAATGAAACACTGGTTGGTAGGAAGATCAAGGTCTTGCGGCCAATGGACAAGACCTAAGCACTTTGGTAAATAATAGCACTTTGTGTAATTTATTTATATCTCTGCATTACTCTGCCGCCAATGTTTCACTTGATAAGCCTTAATGCTTGACAAATTAAAGTATTGTTCTATCGACATGCTATAACAGTCTTCCTGACATATATCTTTGGTGGCCATGATGAAGTTTCTTCTTCTACAAATTCTAATGAGTACTAACAGTAAGAAATTAAGTAGATTTCTAGTTTAGTTGCCTTCATTTTGCATTTTGTCCTGGTTCCAACTTGTATTTCATCCACGAAACTCAAAGAACTTTAAAGGAAGTATACTATTTGGCCTTTGCTACATTATGGCATACAATGTTGTAGGTCCATGCTTATGAATTAGCACAGGGTTCATGATGCTAATAAAATGTAGTTTGCTTTTGAATTATTGATGTATTCAAGGAGAATTAATGCATTAGCAAGATTCCATTTTGTGCTTAAATATAACACATAAAACTATTGTGGATTCCTATCACCGTGGCAAAAGGAAAACTTAAGGTGAGATGGTGTGACTAATCATCATAAATGATTGAGTTACACCAATTTTTTTACAACAATATTACATTATATGTATGACTAGCACAAGAAGACAAAAAAAAAAAAAGAAAGGAAAAACTCATATACATAGTCATTAATCCATTTGCATGCCGACGAAGGCTTCACTCATTGTAAAGAGACACAACACATATCCTCATGATATCAATTATTTCGAGCTTGATTGGATAAATTGATTATTTATATTCTTATGTGAAAATAATTTTTAAAAAGTAACGTATGAGTAAGTTTTATATATATATATATATATATATAATATAATATAATAATAGAAGTACTTATTTTAAATATTTTTAATAGTATTTTCCAGTTAGTTATTTTAACTTTTTTAAAAGTATTAAAAATAACTTTTTGACTTTTGAGTTCTATATATTTCTTTTATGATCAGTTATATATGATGGAAATGAATTATGGCCAACAAGTAATTTAAGGGTAATACTCATGATCCTCTTCCCCTCTAGGAAATGCTACAAAAGAGAACTAACATGAAATCAAATCTTCAGAGAGCATAAAGTGGACGAATTTTATGTCAACCTTGAAGAATATCAAGTGCTATATAAACATAATCCTTGGCATTAAGGAGAAACCAGAAACTCACAATAAGATATTTTTTGTCCATTTGCTATAATTGCAAAGCAACTCAAACCTTTCGGAGGAGACATGTCAGAGCCTTACACAACATTCCCACTCGATTCGAAATGAGATTGTTCCCATAGTACAGCCTTATATACAGGATCCTGTTGTCTACAAGAACCATTGTGACAAGGGTCAAATGGCCAATCAATTCAATGGCAAGGTCTGTCTTCTATAGAAGCAACTTGTGAAGACCTCACTTCCATAACCACTGAATTCCCTAACCTCAACCTTGAGGTCAACTTGTTCTCAATGGGGGTGGTAATGCTAAATGACAGTATGGAAGTTGACTCAACAAATGATATTGTTTCTTTTATATAGTCCTGCTATATATATTTTGTTCAATTTGCTATCAAGATACTAAGATACTGAATTTGTTTTCTTTTTACTTGCATTGCGTCAGTAACCATTATTGCTTCCAAGATATTCAGATCCATTAGATGTCTCCAATATAATTGTTTTATTCTATATTCTTCTATCTTAATGATTTTTCAAATAGAAATTGGGATGTTGCATCATATTGATACGAAGGTAAAAACACAAAGGAACTTTATTGGAACTAATAGAGATGAACAAGCAGTTAGTACATAATCCGATTGCCAATCTAAATTAAAATAGAAACATTACATGTTTATTCCACACCAAGAACGCACATAATATATAGAGACAAGTTGATGATGACATTGGACAAATATTTTTCATAATGAAACACGAAAAGCAGCTAAAAAAGGAACCTCAACACACAACTAAAACAGTTGACTCAAGGTACTTCGTCAATTTCTTCACTAACTCCATCTTCCTGTTCTTGAGCTCTTTCGCTAGAGTTTCCTGCGTCAAAAGTCATCAAATAATTCAATTAAAAGAAGAGACCTTCCCATAACTTTCTTTTAATCAAGAATATAATCATACAAAAATTGAAAAAAATAAAAATAAAAAAAGGCGTCATCAAAGGTTTATCATATTCTTACCTTCAACTGGTTCATTTATCTGATCAATAGATTCCTCCTCTGAATCGGTTGGTGTAC